>CAUYRH010033403.1:0-14031 GCA_963574655.1 Perodicticus potto | reverse complement strand
AATTTTGGAGGATGTTCCATGGGCTGATGAGAAGAATGTGTATTCAGTTTTGTTAGGATGAAATGTTCTGCAGATGTCTCTTAAATGCAATTATCAAATGGTTAATTGTAAGTCTAAAACTTCTTTGTTTAGTTTCTTATTGGAGGATCTATCCAACACTACCAAAAGAGTGTTAAAATCTTTGAATATTGTGGTGCTGTAGGACTTCAAGTTGCTCATGTCTATTAAGGTCTATTTTATAAATTGAGGAGCATTCTGGTTGGGTTCATAAAGGTTAAATAATTGAAATCTCATCATGTTGAGTGTTTCCCACAACATTATGAAGTGACCATCCTTATCTTTCCTTACTTTTGTTAGTTTAAAGCCTATTGCATCTGTGAATAAAATTGCAACACCTACTTTTTTCTAATTTCCATTTGCCTGAATTATAGACGTCCATCCCTTCGCCTTGAGTCTATATTTAGCCTTTAAGGTGAGATGAGATTCTTGTATTCAGAAGATATCTCCCTGAATTTTTGTATCCTATCAGCCAACTCATGCTTCTTTAGAGGACAATTTAAGCCACTCACATTAATTGAGAGTATTAAAAAGCCTGGTAGTATTTTGGGTGTCAAATTTTTCAAAAGTCTAGTGGACATTTTTAATCCTTTCACCCCTGTGGAAACTGGCATTTGATCAAAAGTTTCTGAGTGAGTTTACTTTGGTGGCAGAGCATTGTGCTGGTCATTGTGGGGGATGTGTCTGAGAATATCCTGGAGAGCTGGTTTAGTTATGGCAAATTTCTTCAACATGTGAATGTCATTAGAGAATTTAATTTCTCCATCATAAATAAAACTCAGTTTAGCTGGATACAGGATCCTGGGTTGAAAATTATTTTGTTTTAGGAGGATAAAGGTCAATGACCATCCTCTTCTGGATTGAAAAGGTTCTGCAGAGAGATCTGTAGTCATTCTTACATTCTTCCCCTTGTAGGTTATGGTTTTCTTATGTCTGGGTGCTTGCAGAATTTTCTCCTTCATTTTAACTTTGGCAAAGTAATTACAACGTGTCTGGGAGATGCATTGTTTGGTTTGAGTCATGCTGGGGTTCTGAAACTATCTGCTATCTGAATTTCAGAATCTCTTGCTATGTTTCAGAAATTCTCCTTGGTTATTTTTTGGAGTAGAGCATGTGGACCTTTTGAAACAACCTCTTCGCCTTCAGGAATTCCTATAAGGTGAATGTTTGCTTTCTTGGGATTGTCCCACAGCTCTCTGAGAGAATGATCCATTTTTGCTCTCCACTTCACTTCCTCCTTGAGCATTTGGGATCATTCAAAAGCTTTGTCTTCAGTGTCAGAAATCCTATCTTTTACCTATTCCATTCTGTTACTGAGGGATTCTACTGTATTTCTCATATCTTGGAGGGTTGCAAATTCTTTAATCAGTGTGTCAAAATCTTTGGTGATTTTGTATTTGAATTTATTGAATTCTTAAGAAAACTTTTGATTTATTACTAGAATTTCTAGTTCCAACTTTACTTCCATTGTGTTAATCTTATTTGCCATCCAAATTCTAAACTCAATTTCTGAATCTCATATCCATTTGTTTATGAATGGGATCTTCTGATGTGTCCATCTTGTTTTCCCTTGGGGGAGTTGGTCTACTAGGATTATTCATGATGCCAGAGTTTTTCTGCTGATTCCGCAACATAATTATTTTTCACTGTTCAGCTAGATGAGCAGGTAAGGTGAAATTGGATTGGGGACTCCTGGAGTATTGATTAACCAGCCGTTTTCCAGAGAGCTGGGACTGGTGACTTCAGCTTTCCCCTACAGCTTTGCAAATGACCCCTACAGTACTACAGCCTATGCCTCTGGGGACCTGCTTGTTGTGGTATGGCTAGGTAACTCTGTCTTGTATTCAGCTGGTCTCTGTCCATTCCTAGTGAATCAGTGACTCTGGGTTGTAGCCTCTGCTGTGGAGAAATACAAGCAACTAAGACACCCTGCCCCCCACAAGCAACAGTTAGAAGAGGAAAATCAAACCTTCCCACTACAACACAACAAGGGTACTGCCTTGGAGGGTCCTCAGGTGATTGGCCCAGGTCAAGAGATCCAAACCAATTGTCTCAGTCAGCACCAACTCTCAAGTGGGAGAGTTCAATAGGTCTCTAGCAACTAGATGGCAGGGGTCTACTGGCAGCTCAAATGTGGCTCACTTTGGTGCTCCATAGAGTCAGAAAAGCCCACCCAGCAAATGAGTTAGTTGAGGGGAGGTTGATGCCTCCTTCCCCACCTTGCACCTCCGTCACACCCAGTCACTGGTAAAACCCAGGGAGCTGTGGCCCAATTCCCTCCAATGAGCAAAAGTGCCAGGTGTTTGCCAGAGTCACAAGGAGATCAATGTCTTGATGACATTGGTGATACTCTGTCACCAGCCAGCATGGGGAGCTGAAGCCTGACTACCTTAGGTGCTCAATGGAAGCTAGGGAGTGTCACACAGTTTCAGCCCTGCCCTGGGCTGCTGCTGCTGCCATTTCTATTCTTGTGGAATTTGCATTTCTTCCCTGGCTGTGTTCCACCATGAGCCAGGTGCATTTTGCATTCACAAAAGCCGCATCTCAGCGTCTCAGCCCCACCCTGTGCTGCCACCACCTCACAAATTCTCACAGAGCTGGCATCTCTGTCTCTGATGCACTCTTTTGGGGCAGCCATGATTAGATTTCACAAAGGGCTCACAGTTCCTGTCCCACCCTGGGCTGATGCTGCTGCCACATGTCTTCTTGTCCCGGCTATGCTTTGCTGGGGAGCAGGTGCATCTTGGGCTCACAAATACAGCAATTCTGACTCAGCTCTTCCCTGGGAGTATGCCACCTCTGTGCATGCACATTCTAGTCTCAGTCCCCTATGAACCCCGCCCAGGCAGGAATTGCCGCAGGCATACCCTTTGCTCACTGGGCCTGTGTTTCCATCCCAGATCTGTTCCACCTGTGGCTGTTCCTGGATTAGAGGCCTAGCTCCCTCTGGTTGCTAAAAGAGATGGTAAATGTTTCTCCAAAATATCACCAGTGGTCTGAGCCCTATTGTTCCCACCACGGCCGCTGTGCCCCACTGTGCTGTGGGGTACCATTTCTCCCTCTCCCACTTGGCTCTCTCACTCCACAGTCCCCACTTTATACCTGTGCCACTGATTCAGGACAGACTTGTAGCAGCCCATACCTTTCCTATACCTCTAGGGAAATTGCCCAAGAGTCTGGACTCTGACGGGGACAGGCTTCTTGATCTTGGAGTGGGAGTGGGTGGGAGTGCTGGGAGTTCAGAATTGCAGGTAGAGTATGGGAGAATGCCAAGGTACACAAGTGGGTTCTCTCTGGGGAAGAAGTTCTGGTTGTAGCAGGTCTCTCCCGTGGGGTAAAGTAGGAGATATGAACTCTGCTCTCTTGTATGTAGAAAGTAAACTGAGCTGTTCTCATGGGGGAGGGGACTCCTGTCCAATTGACGATGGGTTTTGTACCTATTGTTTGTTTCCTTGGGGTCGCATTTCACCTCAGCAGGGGTGATGTGCACTCTTCAATCTTCTCTCTTGGCTCAGCTCCAAACCATCAGCTTATTTGATAAGCTTCTATCCATTAACTCTCCTTCTGGACAGGAGCTTCTGTGGAAAGTGGGCTCCAGTCAGCCATCTTGCCTCCCACCTGAATATTTTAAATGTTAAAATAACATTAAGAAGTGTGAAAACACACACACACATGTACACATATACACATGCACACACACTATGGAATAATATTCAGCAGCAAAAGTGAGGGTACTTTTGAGAAATAAGAAAAATGGGACGAATGTTAAGGGAATAATATGGAGTGAAAAAAGCCAATCCCCAATGTTCAAATCCTGTATGGTTGCATTTATATAACATTTCAAAAATGGTAACATTATAGCAAAAGAAAACAGTTTAGTTGCCACAAGTCAGAAATAAGGGCATTGGGGAGCTAGGTTATGTCTTCAAAAGGACAAGAAAAAGTATCTTTCTGATGATACTTCAAAGCCAAGCTCTTAAGTGGCTTGACTATCAATAACAACATCCTGGTTGTACTGTTGTATTATAGGTTTTAAAGTGACTTGCACTGGGAGAAACTGGGTAAGAGGCACACAGAATCTCTCTGTGTTACTTCTTACAACTCTATCAGTACAAATTTTTTTAATTAATATGCTAATTTTTTAAAGTTAAATAATAACTTCAGTTTGTTAAAATAAATCAAAGAAAGCATTTCTTAACTAGATTCAACTACTTAAATTTATACTTGGTGTTTTCTTTCCAGTTAAATTTCCTTCCAAGTTAAATTACTTGATTTTCAAAGAGAAATGAGCACATAATTTATACTTCTTTTTAAGCTAACACCATTATTTGAAAAAATAATATCCATTTAACCTATACTGCATTTTATCAAAAATTTTAAACTTGTCTATCTTCTCTGACAGACTGTTCTTAGGAAAACAATTTTCTATAGTCCAAATACCTAAAACTGTGGCTATCATTCAGCAGATTTAAGGTAAAATTAAATTAAATGATTGAAAAATTGTAGGTTGTCAATCTTATATTGCAAGAAGCAGTAAAGTATTGCAGTGATGAATTCATTAGGGTAAAACACAAATGATTTTCTAACTAAAAGATATGTCCCCTTCTTTTCCACTCTGCACCTTGTTTGCTTGTTTGGAGCTTTCATTAGTTTATTTATTATGACTCCTCTCCTTATCTACACAGTTGAGTACATAATTAGAAAATTATTGTTATATGTTAATTTGAAGGACAAATATATATATGGAAGACTTATAAAAGAGGGCTATAGAAACTCTAATAACTATACTATTTTTATTTATTTATTTATTTATTTATTCATTTGTTTTTGAGACAGTCTTATTTTGTCATCCTTGTTAGAGTGTCATGGCATCACAGCTCACAGTGACCTCAAAGTCTTGGGCTCAGGCAATTCTTTTGCCTCAGCCTCCCAAGCAGCTGGGTCTGTGGGCACCGACCACAACACCTAGCTAGTTTTAGAGAGGAAATCTTGCACTGGTGCAGGCTGGTCTCTAACTTGTGAGCTCAGTTAATCCACCTGCTTTGGCCTCCAAGAGTGCTAGGGTTACAGATGTGAGCCATAGCATACTATTTTTAAAAGAAAAAACTTCCAAATTAAAGTGTATCTAACTAGTGAGTAACAGCTGAACTTCTTGAAGTTCCATAACTTTCCGTAAATGAGGATATCCATAACTGCCTATAAGGGTTAACTACTTTTCTAACTGTTCAAAATATAGAATTACAATAATTACATTTTCTATAACAGTAGTCCTAATTTTTTTAAGGGCTCATGTATTTCCCTCTCTGTGTATAATATATGATTTCATCATAAGTATTTTTCTTATTGTTATCAAAATGACACAAAAAAGTGGATGTGCTATCTGAAATGGTGCGTAGCTTCTACAAAAATTTGTAGGATAGCATGTCAAAATAATGGGGGATGTTTCCTGATGACTTTCTCTCTCACACACACATTAAACACACATCCTACAGGGGGCCGGGGAGAGGGAATTGGCCAATAAGCATGTTTATTTCTTGGAATTGTAAAGATATTATTCAAACACCAAGCGCAAGATGTATGAGAAAATTGCTGAAGTACCTGAAATGGTACAAAAAATTATCGAGTGTCTTCAATAATGACAAAAAAATGCATTGCTTGGAGTATGTGCTTCAGGGTTATCTGATTTTATGCTGTTTTATTTTCATAAATCTTTTTAAAAGACATTTATAATTCTATAAGTTATAGATAATAGCAATGCAAATAATTTCCATTTATAGGCACAGAAATAAATCCTCTCTGATGAGAAAAAAATAAATTATCCCAACCTCACTCTCATAAAAAAATATAGTTTTGCATCTATTTGTAAGGTTTTGGTTTATATATGTGCCTGGTTTTAAATTTTTCCTATTAACATGTGAAACATCTTACTGATTCTTTCATTAATCAAATCAAATATAGAGATATGTCATTTTACCTTTGTATATGTCACGATATATTACCTTTTATCTTTTAACAAGTATAAATGAAATTTCATTACGTAAATTGCTGGTCTAGTAATTATAAACTACATTAGGCCTGTTTTCTGATGTTACATTCAACTAATATTTTGTGAAATATATTTAAAACTACACCTCCACACATCTGCCAGAATAGCTAAAAACAAGTAAATAAATCAGCCTGACAATACCAGATATTGGAAAGACATGGAACGGAGTTCTTATACATTCTTTGTTGAATATAAAATAACACAATTACTTTAAAAATATTTTCTTATAAAAACTGTAAACTAACATAAAATTTTAAGCCCCTCAGCTAACTGAATGGAACCCTTCTTGGCCTGGAAGTCCCCAGAAATATCCTGCAGCTGAGTTGCAGTTATAAACAAAGGAGTTTACACTGTGAGTCGGGTGTGACGTGGGTGGGAATGAGCAACAATTTAGCCAAGTATTTTCTTTAAATATTTTCACCCATGTTGTGATGAAACACATAAAGTGGTAGACAGTTTTCAGCCTGTTCCCTGCTAAACTGAAGGATATGTTACAAGTTTCCTGTGGACTTCTCTCCGGATTCACCCATAACACTACACTGTGCTCATTTGTCCCATAAAGGAAGAACATCTCAAAGCAAGCATTACAGGTTACAGGTGGGTAAGAAGATTCTTTGATTTGTAATTGGCTAACGGAATGAAGCTTTGTCTAAAGGCTGGGTGTGCTTTAAGGTAAGGAAGTCTGCTAATCAGAGATGTGCCACCAGGTATATACCAACACTCAAGCAATCTGTTAAGTAAATTAATGACCTGCAGATATGGTCAAAGCTTTGTTTTATATAGCTTGAGATCTGTTTTTGAGTTTAAAAAAAGGATATCTCTAAGAAGGGAAAGGGGAACAATGGGGCAAGTGTAAACTTGCCCATTTAGCACTAACAACTTCTGTTCCATTACAAGGCCAGTAAGGAATGCATGTGTCTTACAGTGAAAATAGTGGTGTACATCTCCTGAGTACGTAGTCTTGGAATGAAGGAGAATTCATCATGAGAAAACAAAAACTTGATGAAATGAAAAAGCTGACTTAGAGAAGACAACTAAAGTCTAGGTCATGACAGGGTAAGTGAAATCTAAGAACTCAACTATCATCAAGGTCTGATTATTTGAGAAAAGGAAAGAGGAGAGTCTTGTGGGGACTCAACTGGTTTACAAGACATGCCAGATTAAGAATGAACAGCTCAAACAGAACAGTGAAACCTTGGAGAGGAACTTGTTTGATAAAGTAAGAGAGATTTAGAAGTATTTGTGGCAGAGATATTCAAAAGGAGTTAAAAATGCAATTATAGAACATATAGATGGCATAAAATAACCATATCAGATGCAAAAAGTGGCTGGATTTTGAAATTCTCCAGAAAAGTATGCTTTAAGTTTCCACAACTCCAAAAGTAGAATAGAGATCAGGTTGTCTCTAGGAAAGAAGATAACAGACACTCCTGAGCTGATGGGACATGCAACGAGGTCATTACTACAAGGACATTACTACGAGGACAGTTATCCCCAAGAAAATGATCTCCTCCTTCCTACAGTTGTTGTTTATCTTTCCAGCCCTGGTGCACAGGGAAAAAGGGTCCCTGCATTGTGACACCAGACCAGGCCACCCAGATCTTTGCATTTCTCACTGGGGTTGTTCACCCAGAGCATGATGAAGCTGTAAGAGGACCTCTAGTTCAGGTCCTCCCACAAGTCCGGAGTAGATTGGTAGAAATTTTACGTCGGCCTTGGCAAGAATGAATAGCTGGTTGAATAGGCAAAGGGACCTTGGCCACTCTTTCCAGGATTCTGCAGAACAAGAGAGATGGGTTTCTGTGAAAAATAACAGTAGGATGGAGGTGGGGGATGGAGGTGGGGGTTGTAGCCTTCCAGAAAAGTCACAGAGGCCGTCTAGCTCCATGATGATCTGGGCGCCCGTCCAGCCCTCCAACAGCTGTCTGTGAGCCACATGCTTCATACCCTCATGCAGGTGTGATCCTACTGTTCTCTCACAAGGCTTTGAACTTGGGAAAAACCAGTAAGCCTGCCAAGTTGTTGCCTCCCTATTTCAAGTGCAACTAAAGTGAGTGGAAGGTTGGTTGACTGATTAAACTCAACTCAAACTTTTTCTCAATGGTGCTTTTAAACTGCAAAACTGAGGAAGTGCCAGTGCCAGGGACCTTGGCAAGTTCATGGTCACCCATGAGCTACCTGTTCTCCTGTTGGAGGCTGAGGATTGAAAAATGAGAGCCTATAAATATAGTACAAAGTATGACAAATTCTGCAAGGCTTCTGTGTTAACTCTCCTGATGGTTGTGCCTGCATTCTGGTGAACTTATCTTAAGAAGCAATGTAACCAAAATAGCGATGTATTTGTTTTCAATAGTGCTTTATGTTTTACTGAGGGATAATGAGTTTGAGTACTTACATTTTTAACTAAATAGAGCTCCAAAGCCTTAAATGAATTATTTATTTCTAAACATATGACTCAATAAATTATTGGTAAGTTTACATTGTAGTAGATTTATTATTGTTATGTATGTTACTCTTATCGTTTTTTTTTATATTAGGATTTTAATAGAAATTGAAACTGTAATGAAAATACAATTTAGAAATCACATTGACACTCTCATAAGTAACCGGGCATTGTGGCTAGCACCTGTAGTCCCAGCTCCTTGGGAGGCTGAGGAAAGAGAATCACCTAAGCCCAGGAGTTGGAGGTTGCTGTGATCTTTGATGCCATGGCACTTTACCGAGGGTGATAAATTTAGACTCTGTCTCTAACAAAAAAAAAAAAAAAAAAAAGAAAAAGAAAGAAAGAAGAGAAACACTCATAAGGAGGGAAGTTCACTGGGAAGAAAGATATCTCCATGATGTTAAAATACCATCCTACCAGTAACAGGCCATTTGCAAAAGAGGGAAAAACTGAAATTTAAAAGTCATGAAATACGTCAATAATCACCTTGGGGAAGTGATAAAATTAGCCCCATTAATACTAGAATTTCATCAACATGTTTCCTTCAATGATGCACAGTATTATCTACTATATTTTATGGCCAAAAATATTTAACATGAATTCAATCAACTATATGTTTATTTTCTTATTTACAGTAATACTAAAGAGAGACACCCTAATAAAATAAAAAGACCTATGAGGAGGAATAGAAATGGAGAAGTAATTTGGGAATGCAGAACCTTCTACGACTGTAAGCATAGTCCTCAGACATACAGCCTCACCTGGAAGCTTCCCAGAATTACACTATGTCAGACCCTAAGCTGGACTTACTGAATGAAAATCTGTTTCTTAGAAAATTCTTAGATAATTTGTGATGAACACACTAACATTTAGGAGCACTGATGTACAAAATACCTGACTATGACTCTTCAAAAATCAGTCTAAATATTAATAAAAAGGGAGGAAGTCACTTTAGAATAAAAGAGATTTAAGAGACATTAAAAATCAAATTTAGTGTTAGAAACTTAAATCCATCCTGTTTCCAAAAAGTTAGAAATTTATAAAATATTATATTAGAAACATTGAGGCAGTTTGAATATGGACTATAATTTAGATATTACTGAACATTTGATTTTCTTAGGTGTGCTAACGGTATTTAAGTTATTAAGAGGTACACATTAAAAATTTAAGGGTGAATATTCTTGATATATGTCACATACATTCAAATGGTTGTACATAATGAGACTTTGCTGAGAGAGTAAAGCACAGGTGGAAAAATAATAACAATAGTAGAATATTGTAGAATATTATAGTAGAAAAATATAGTGGAATAGTAGAATATTAACAAATAAACAAAATGTTTATTTGTTACATTAGCATTTTAGCCTCCTTTGGAAATGCTTACTAAATTTAAGAAAAGAGAATGGAGAGGTCACAGGATGCAATGAATGGCTACAACAGCTGAGTTGCTTTAAAATTAGAATAAGGTTGAAATAACTGATCTTAAATTATTATAATCCTTAAAGAGAAACACTACAATGTAATACATTATTTGATATTAAAGTAGCAAGACACAAATGTCATAATATATTGTAAAATGTTCATAAAATGACAATATTTTGAACAATTTATGCCTGGATCAAGAATAATTAATTAATCAATTATTTAGAATAGATAATTCTTATTCAGAATTCTCTAGAAGGAGAGTTCAAAACCAAGAATCGTACTCTCCTTAGTCATGATCATCTTTCCTTACCCCCAAGCCCCAGATCCTAAATCAGTGGTATTTACCCTTCGTATGTGCTGGGAAGAAATGAAGTCGAGAACCACTTAGACCAGAGGTAGACATAACCATATATGGGATTTTAGAGAGGGAATCTTAATCACCACTATGTCAGCCAAAAAAAAAATAAGAATGATGAAGAGAAATATCTTCCTTTGATTAACATTTTATATGAACATATGAAAAATATGAAGAAAGTTATTATAAGTCACTTCATTTCAACTACTATTTCTCAAAATGAAAATATCTAGGCTGTGTTTAAAAACAATGATTTAGTTGATAAGCATTTCTTTATAAAGTTATTATTCTGTGTGGTTGAAAAATGTGTCTATTAGTATTTAATTTTAGAAAGAACAATGAAAATACAACTTAGGACTGCATAATGAATGTGTACTAAAAATAATCTCAAAATCGCCTCACTAAAGAAACATTAATACAGTGGCCTGGCACCATATTTTAGCATTTACTGCACACTAAGGATAAATTGCTCTTCCTAAACATAGTCTGGCTTTGAAGAGCTGTGATGTTTATTCAGTTAAGTTCAGTAGGGCACAACAGGATGCTTTCCACCTTACTGATCTAAACACAATAGGAACCATGTGCTCAAACTGTGACACACTGCTATCAGCTCTTACAGTGGCACTCTTCACACTAACTTGTTGGAGCCCTGTGTGTCTTCCCATTATAAATTAGAGTTCTATGAGTAAATAAAATTATTACCTCTTAGTAAACATTATATTATTTTATACATTTTAATGTGCCAAATGTAGAGTTATTATTTCCATATCTATAACTACACAAATGTATGTATGTAAACATATGTAGAAATATATATGTATGCACATGCATTGTAAAATAATTTTAATTCTCAATTATACTTGATAAAACATAATGGTAGCAAGAAATCAAGTAAAACATACCCATAGGTCTCATTTTTCATTGTTTTCAAAGCCCATATAATTAAATTATAAAAGTGTATAAAATTATAAATTTAATACAGAAACATCTCTAAAGTCACCTAGCTCTACGGAATTTAGGCTATAATTAGGTTGATCCCCTTTTGCCATGTTTATGGGAAAGCAAGTTTTCTTATCTGCCTTGGTCATTCCCTACCATGCTCTCCCCGTTACTCTTCCACTGAATTTCTGTGTGTACTTGAGTCAGAGATCTCCAGAAATACAGAATCAATAGAAAAGCTCTACATATAAGAAAAAATTGGTTTGGAGACTTGGCTCGTATTATTACAAGAGGCCAAGAGGTCCCAAAGTAGGCCACTTGTACAAAAGCTGTTTCATGAATTAGTCAAGGCCTGAGAACTGCTAGGTGGGCTGATGGTGTAACTAATAGCTGGGGTCTGAAGGCCTGAAAGCCTGGGGATATGCTGGTGCAAGTCCCAGAGTCTAAAGCCTGGAGAACCAGGAGTTCAGATTTCTAAGGGCAGAAAAGAATGGGTTTCTAGGTTCCAGAAGAGAAAGTGAAATCTTTCTTTCTTTCTTTCTTTTTTTTTTTTGAGACAGAGCCTCAAGCTGTCACCCTGGGTAGAGTGTCGTGGCATCAGAGCTCACAGCAACCTCCAATTCCTGGGCTCAAGCGAGTCTGCTGCCTCTGCCTCCCAAGTAGCTGGGACTACAGGTGCCCACCACAATGCTCGGCCATTTTTTGGTTGTAGCCACCATTGTTGTTTGGCGGGACGGGCTGGATTCGAACCCGCGAGCTCAGATGTACGTGGCTGGTGCCTTAGTCCGTTGAGCCACAGGCACCAAGCCGAGAAAGTGAAATCTTTCTTCTGCCATTTTGTGTTCTGTCCAGACCCTCAGCCTCTTAGATTGTGCCTACTCATGTTAGATACGGCCAAATCATTTTACACTCAGTCTGATGATTCAAAGGCAATCTCTTCTTAAAACATCCTCACAGACATACTCAGAAATAATGGTTTACTAGCTGATTGTCCCTTAATCTAATTACTTTGACAAATAAAATTAACCTTCACACCAGTAATTATTTTGTGTAACATTTTCTCATTTTTAATTTCAATGTCTTTTGCTGAATCCTTCTCATTAGGTGAGATGTACATCTATGTAATCTATACAATTCATCAAATCATTTTCCTAAACAATAAAAATATAGTCCCATAACAAGAATTCAGGTGGTAATTGTAAAATTAATATTGTTATTATTATTACTATCACATTCTACTGAACTGACAGAAAACTAGTCACATGTCTCATCTTATACTATATAAACAAAGATGAAGACAGAAAGTAAAAAGATCAAAAAGCATTTTAAATCAGCAGTGCTCAACGTCAGAATTTGAAAGCATGGCCTCAAATAAGTGTGCAATAAATTCTTGATCACTTTTTCTCACTTCAGTAACTGTTCTGCTTTTAAAGATATAAGAATTCATCTTCTAGTAACCCAAGACTATATAAAAGAGGTACATTTTTGTCTTCAGAGTGTGGATGTCCTTTTTTAATATACTATCTAAATTTAGAATAAAAACTACGTGATATTTGTCTTATAAAAATGTACATAATATGAAGTTGCTGTGTTTTCAGAAGTTACCTAATTTGGATGTTCTCAGAATATGTGGTATCATGCTTTAGACGTGGCATCCTAAAAATTTCTGGGAGTAACTATGGGAGTGCAGCTGACATTTTATTAATGGGACCAAGAATGCTAGATTTTCTAAAATGCATGGTTCAATATAACCCCCCCAAAGTTATTGTATACTTTCTGTAACACCTGAATATTCAAACTGTTATTTGTAAATAGAACAATGTGTATATAAAAATTATCAGAGCATAGAAGCTAACCAAATTTTTATGTAGACAAAAGTGCTTTTTAAATTCATTTATATATGCTACATGTTTCATAAATGTAATTATTGTATAAATAACTACAGGAATTTTACTTTATTTCCCTCAGAATATTACCAAGTTGTTCATAATTTTAAAAAATCGTTGTCTTCTGTTGAACACACCTGTATTAGATTGCAATAAAATATGCCTGGCTGATTCAAGTTGATTCTGAATATAAAGGTAAGAATAAGAATTATTCAAATCTTTTCATGAATTTGAGCCCAAACATTTAAAACTTCCTAATATTTATTATGAACTTTTTAATATTTATTTTATTGTTTTTCACTGTCCCACTGGATTTTAAAAATTATGTGTGTTTTATTTCAGAGTATTATAGAGATGATGTATTTTGGTTACATAGTTTTCATTTGTACATTTTAAGTCAATGTTATCGATGGGTCACTATGAAAGTTTTGTGAACCATAACCAGACTGTGTTATGGTTCATTATTTCACTTCCAAGAAATACATTCAACAGTCTCCTTTCTGATTCACCCATGCAAGTTTCAAATTGCTTGGCTTATCATTGTTGCTGAGGCCTAATTTGTTTCTGTGTGGGTGAATTTTATGTTTCTTGGTTTTTGTGTATCTCAAAACTTTTGTAATTTCACCCTGAATATGGCTATTATACCCATTAAGTGTGACTTCAGCCTACCTTTCCTCATCTTTCCCCTACTTAGTTTCTGTTTCGGTTTTTATCCATATGTGCACATGATTATTAATCAACTTGTTTCTATTTAATATGCAGAACATGTGGTGTTTGTTTTTCCTTCCTTGTGATACTTCACTGCAAAGAACATTCTCCAGTTCTATCCAGGTTACTCCAAAAGATAAATATTAATATTTCAAGATGTTAAAAGGGGCGC
>CAUYRH010033395.1:0-37113 GCA_963574655.1 Perodicticus potto | reverse complement strand
CATCGCTGCCCTGGTAATCTCCTTCCAGAACCCCATTTCTTCTCCCCCCACTTACACCAAACCCTGGAGACCCTGATCTTTTTACTTCCTCCTCTTGCCTTTTTCAGAATGTCACAGAGTTGCAACTATGCAGGATGTAGTCTCTTCATTTTGGGTTCTTTCCCTTAGTAATCCACATTTCAGAGTCTTCCACGTCTTTTCATGGCCTAATAGTGCATTTGTTATTCATGTGGAATAAGTAAACAAATATTTTATTGTCTGGATGTACCACAGTTTATTTATTCATTCACCTACTGAAGTGTATGTATGCTGTTTCCAAATTTTAACAATTATGAACAAGACTTCTATAAACATCCATATGCAGGTTTTTGCATAGATATTTAAGTTCTTAATTAGTTTGCACACTGCTGGAAGAAGAGTGAATTAACCCCTTTGGAAAATTGTTTGCCTGTAACGAATACTGTTGAATATATGCACAGCCTATAATTCTAATCCTGCACATGTACGCAACAGGGATATGTTCATATGATCACTAAAATCATGTTTGCAAGTTCATCGCAGTATCAATAGTAATATTATAATAGTAATGTTATACAGATGGAAACCACATGATACATGAGAATTGAATGGATAAATACATTGATCTAAAGACAGGTTACACAGTTGTACTATTCAATACAGCAGCCACTAGCTACATATGGCTACTGAAAATGTGATATTTTTGCCTATTCCTTTGCCAATCACTCACAGTCTTCATTACTGTAGCTTTGCTGTTTGCCGAGGAATGTCTTCCTTCCAGGTCTAATATTTACAAGCAGCCTGTGTTTTAAAGTACTTTGTAAATATCAAGTCATTTAAAGCTTACAAAACTCACACTGTAGATTAAAACCTGAGGTCTGAGGTCTGGGGAGATTAGTTGACTTTCACAGGGTGTAAGAACTGGTGTGTGTTAGAATTGGGTCTTGGACAAATATCTAACTTATCCCTCCTTGCAATCTTTCTCTTTTTTCCTAGCAAAACATTCTGACAACCCTTCTTTCTCTCCAAGCCGGGATATCTTTGATATGAAAGCACAGTTCAAAATTAATGTTGTATTTTTATACTTTGGTGTGAAACATTTACATTAAATGTTTTGGCCTCCAAAAAGGTACTCAATGATTCAGATGGGTTCAATAAAACAGAGAACATTTTCATAAATAGCTGTGCTGTGCAAGATGGTCTTCTTAATCTCGAAGGCGATAAAAGGGTTCACCTTTTCGGGGCGGGACATAAATATTAGAGTGTCCTTATCTAACAAAGGCAATTAATGTAACCTGCTTCTCTTTACTGTCAATGGATCCCCAACAATAAAAAAAAGTCAAAAAAATAAATAATAAAGAAAAAAATGGAAACAAAAGAAAACTTGGTGGCTTTGGGGGCAAATAGATAATTTTATATTTTATATGGAAATTGTCTTTGCCAGCATATTCCCTGATGCATAAAGTATACTTTTGTAGCATTTTCTTTCATAATTTACCACAGTAATTTGTCCAATGTCATGCCTTCGATTTTCAGGAACATAAACAGTTTTCTTCAGGAGAAACTTTGCTATATTTTTATAGTAGCTGAGATGAGTTATGTCTAGCTCTGATGTTATTACTTTATTTAAGAAATTGCCCTAAATATTCAACATGAAAAAGGACTTTAAAAGTAGAAAATCTTTAAAGACTAAGTATATGTGCCATCTGTTGGCACTTGCCCCCTTACTTTGGAGTATTAAATATCAAATGTCTGATCTAAGTACTACGTTTGACAACTAATATTCCTGGTATTTCCCTTTGACACTTCTCATTTTATTTTCATTGTGAGGGCACATCCTTATTCTTTCAAATATACATTTTAGCTTTTTTATCTTTCCATTTTGTTAGTGGAGTTTTTGTGAAACAATGGATAACTAAAAATTCATGGTATTTTCAAATTTTAATTTTATCATGGAACCAGTGTAGCACAGACAGCTTGAAATATCAACCAAGTGTTTGGAAAGATGTGGTTAATAAATGCACAGTACATCCCTGGTTTAGGATGTTCTGTTCTGGTGATTTTAATCTTGAAAAAGAACCACGTGGCTACCTGAGACCAAGGTAGATAATGATGAGCTGAAAGCAGTGGTGGAAGTGAATACATCTCAACCTAAGTGTGAATTAGTAGCAAGTTTGGACATTATTATTCCAACAATATTGGACCGCTTGCAGCAAATCAGCAAAGTAAAGAAGCTGGATAGAAGGGGTATGTAAGAATTAAAGGAGCGCCAGAGGGAAGATGGTCTTGAAACTCTCCTTTCCTTGATGTCGTAACTTCCAAGTGAACTATTTCTACAATGTATTGTTATGTGTGATAAAATAATGATTCCTTTTGACAATCACAAGCATTCAGCACATTGGTTGGACAGAGATGAAGTGCCAAAACATAGCCCAAAGCCGAATGTTCATCAAATAAAACTCATGGTGTCTGTGTAGTGGTCCAGGGCTGGTGTTATCCACTACAGTTTTAGGAAACCTGGTCAATTACAGTGAATGTCTACTGCAGCTAACGAGATGAAATGGTAAGGACCCTTGTGATTAAGCGGTGAGATTGGTAGATAGAGAAGCTCGACCCTTTTGTAAGACAATACTCAGCCACATGTCTACAAACGATGCGACTCAAATTACAGAAGCTGGACTTGGAAACTCCCTGTCATCCACTGTATTCACCAGACCTGTACCTAATGACTACCACTTCTTTTGACCCCTTTTTTTGCAAGGAAAAATATTCAATTCTTAGTACAATATGGACTATACCTTTTGTGATTTCATCTCCACTCACTCTCCAGGCTTCTTCACTGCTGGCACAAACAAGCTACCTTCAAGGCGGTAAAACTCGGTTGAGAGCGCAGGTGCATAATTTGACTAATGGTACTGTTTCTTATTTGAGATGCAATACTAAACTTTTGATTTGAAATCAGACTTTTCATGTTTCTGAAATATATTCCTTTACCTAACTTCTCTTAGTACTTATTTTAGATTTTCACTAATTTGCTTTTAAAATTTATTGGTTTTTATTTTGTTTTAACATTATACACACCCAAACACACACACACATATATTCATATACACACACATACATGAATAATAATATACACATGTGTATAGTATATATAATTGTAAAGGATAAATATAAGTTTCTCTCCATTTCTAGATACTCTTTTTGGATTTTTTTGAGAAACTTTTATATTTTTCTTTTTTATTGTTTCAGGTTAATTGAGATACAAAAATTAGGCTACAGTGTTTGCATTTGTTAGGTAAAGTTATATTTCTCATTATGAATGCAAATTCCAAACTATATTTAAAATTTTTATTGACAAATAAGAAGTACACATATTTATGAAATACATGTGATCTTTTGATACGTGAATGCAAAGATCAGATTAGGCTATTTAGGATATCCGTCATCTTGAACATTAATCATAGCTCTGTGATGGGAACATTTCAAAACTTCTCTTCTAGCTATTTTGAAATATACTATACATTGTCATTGACAACAATCATCCTCTTGTGCTATCAAATATTAAAATTTATTCCTTCCACCTAACTGTATTTTTGTACCCACTATACTGATCTTGCTTCATTCTCTCCCTCTTCCCAACTTCTGGCAACTATTTGTTGCACACCATTCCAAACATAATAAGCATTCCCTGGGTGAAACCATCACTGTGGTTTCAGTGATAATTAAAA
This sequence comes from Perodicticus potto, assembly GCA_963574655.1. Taxonomy (NCBI): domain Eukaryota; kingdom Metazoa; phylum Chordata; class Mammalia; order Primates; family Lorisidae; genus Perodicticus; species Perodicticus potto. The sequence goes on along the minus strand of CAUYRH010033395.1, from coordinate 33,364 downwards.
TTATCTTAATTTTATTTGCAATGTTATTGTTTATTCCTAAACAATCTGTCTAGTGAATACATCTAGTAACTGGGAAATAAATTGTTGTGCATATCAGATTTTGCCATTAGTTTGTTTTCAGAGTAATTTTTGGAAGTTCTAATTAATTTGTCAGTTGAATAACCATTATGAATAATTTTTCCTGACAGAGCACTGTGTAATATTTGATATATTATTGACTGACATTAGACAGTGAACCTCACTTTCCATTCATGTGCTTTTTCTTTTCTTTTTAAGAGAAAGTCTCACTTATTGCCCCTCAGTAGAGTGCCATGGTGTCACAGCTCACAGCAACCTCAGACTCTTGGGTTCAAGCAATTCTCTTGCCTCAGCCTCCCAAGTAGCTGGAACTATAGGCACCTGTCAAAACACCCAGATATTTTTAGGGACAGGGTCTTTCTCTGGCTTAGGCTGATTTTGAACCTGAGTTCAGGCAATCCATCTGCCTCAGGTTCCCAGAGTTCCGGGAATTACAGGAATGAGCCACCATGCCCGGTCTCATGTGCTCTTATTTATGTAAAACAAAATGTCTCAATGTTACCTTAATAACATTTGAAATTATGGAGAGACTTAGTGCTGAAGCCTATCTTATTCAAACACTAAGTGATAGCCATATGAGACTGCAGAAAAGACGAATTTGTCTCTATACATGGTATATACTTCTACCATGTTTAACTTTTGACTATCTATAGTCATGTGAGAAGTTAGTAGTTTGCTTATGCTATGATTAATAGTCTAAAAGGATAACTTACACCAAAATTTTGTTTGGTTTGTAAGATTTAAAGTCTAATGGGGCAAGAATCAAGAATAAAAAGGATGAAATTTTACTTTATATACATATATGGTAGCAAGGAAATATTGTAGAATTATTACCAAAATAATTACAACATAAATATTTTACATTGGTATAGAATTTGTTGAAGGAAGAAGAATGAAAATGGGGCTCCAGAGAAAAACAACCAATGCAAAATGTTCAACTATTAAATATGAGCCACCAAAAGTTCTTTAAACTGATTTTGGTGGTATTTGTATATATAATCAAAACTATTTGGCATAAACAAGTGGTATGAACATTTTATTTTGTAATATCATTATAAATTGTGATATTATCAAACAATGCTAAAATCATAAGATATCTACATTTTTATACCTTAGACAATTCAGTTTAGATATTACTACAAAAATGTGCAAGAAGGTCCACAGCTTTTAAAAATCTCTTTAAGATGGATAGGTGGTCATAAACTCTCAAGACCATTCATCTAATGCCATTAATTAGGTTCTTAGGAGTAACTATTCTGCTTTCAGTTAATCTATGGCAGTTTTTAACTTTAATGTAATTGTTTTAAATTTTCAAAAACAATTTTAATGCCTTAATTTTAACTTCACAAAACATTGAGCTGGGCATCAATAAAATCTGTTTTGTCGTTTTTATTCATAATGAAAACTATCTGTTCCAGATATTCAGCTTGTTTTCTTTCAGTTTCCCAACTCTTCTCACATTAGTTGTTAACTTCTTTATCTACTGATAATTTTGCATTCTGTTGTTTTCAAAGAAATTTAGGTTTTTTGTATAATATTAAATCAGGTACAGATGACAAGGCTACAGTTTTTGCTACTGGGGACTGACTGTAAACAAGCAAGTGAAACCCTTGAATTCTATGTTGAAATTATAGCAAAGAAAAATCTTCATTTTATTTGCTAGCTTTTCCTCCTCCCACCCCCAGTAACAACTCTGCCAGGATTGGGGTCTCACTCAGATGTGCGGACACAGAAACACACCATATTGTAAGGCCAGTCTAATTTCATTTTCACCAAGGTCAGCAGAATTCTTCAGAGTCTTACAGATCTCAGATGTTACAACCCCTCATTAAACAAATTCTCAGGCCTTGGTTTTCTGAGTTCTTGAAAAATAGAATAGTTAAATTTTAATCTCTCCTTCAGACATTAAATGGAGGCAAATTTTCTATACTCTTGGAGGCCAAAGTCTGATAAGGAAAACATTGTTATACTGGCAGCCCTCCTCATTCCTGGGTTCCACATCTGTGGTTTCCACCAAATGCAGATCAAAAATATTAAAAAAAAAATTAATGGTTGGGTTGTTCCTGAACATGTACAGACTTTATTCTTGTTATTATTTTTGAATTATGTAGTCCAACAATGGTTTAAATAGCTTTTATATTGTATTAAGTACTATAAGTAACCTACACGTGATTTGAAATGTATGAGAAGGGGTACACAGGTTATAAGCAAACACTGCACCATTTTATATCAGGGACCTGAGCACCTGAAGATTTCCACATCCAAGGGACATTTTTTAAACAGTTTTCCATGGAAAATGAAGGACTTGGAAACCTGCATTCTATGGTAAGGTCTCCAAGGAGGCTATCGTCATTGATAGATCAAAAATATGACTACTTGTATCATTTGGAATACTAAGTTTTTGTTAAGAAAAAATCATGAATATATACTTAAGTGTCTAACTTATACTTATTCCATTTGCTCTGCGAATGTAATAAAAATGTTGATTATGCCTTTGATGTTGTCCACTGTTTACCTAAACCTGAACAAAATATGGCACATTTCTCTATTTATTTTAAGAATGAGTTATAAATGTGTCACCAAATTTTAAAAGATCATGCAAAAGTTACAACTATGAACTGATTTAACTATGAACTTAGAAAAATTCTCATTAAAATATTGCAACATTGATTACAGTAAAGTACTATAGAAATACTTGATTATCTAATTGGAATTGCACAATTTTCTATTTTTCACAAGTTTTTCTAATAATTACTAGGACGTAAGTAAAGAAGATGTGAAGAGAGGCTTTAGATTTTCTACTGACTCCCAAACATTCTTTCTTCCCACACTGATCATTTGTCTAACTTAAAATCAATGAGGTCTTTAAATGACGATTATAGGTCACCTTACAGAGCAGGGGTTATTAAGTCACAGATATCTTCAATTTTTACTCAAATAGTTGTTTATTTATGTGATATTCTACAAGGAGCCATGCCCCATTAATTCACATATTGAGTTTGTTTACCATAAATAATCATAAAACAGAAAAATCAGTGCTCAAAGCAATCAATTGACAAGGGACTGTCTCCTAGCAAACATTGTTAATCTGTTTGTCCTGAGATTCAGTTGTTATTTTTGTAAGATTATGAGCCTGGAACTTGCCTTCTTTCCAGCTCATAGTAATTAGGGAGAGGTGGATCACAGCCCAGCTGTTTAATACTTTCCTTTCTAAATCACCATCTGAGATTAAGTGCCTTTTTTCCATATCTTCTTTTCATATTTGGCTTAGATCATTTTTCTGCACAACTTATACTGAAGAATTTGCCAACTAATACCCCAAAACCCCAAAGGGAGAGAAATTCCCTTATGAAGCATTTGACAAAACCATATGTTTTCCCAGGTACGTATCTTTTACCAGCTCAATTTCTCCTTTCTGTCTACTGTCCACAGTTATTTTCACTATTTTATTAGTTTTAATCTAGATATTTAATTCAGTGTGCATTTTTTTGTAAAGCTAAATTCATTTTCTTTGAAGGCTAGTTAGTTTTGGAGACTTCAGCTCAGTATAATCAAATTTGTCCCATGCTACACATTATTGCTTGCAGTAAATGAGCTTACAAATTCTTTGTTGTAACATATAACTAAGAATGAGATATTAAAATAATATTTATATGATGTTAATTTAATTTATATTAAAAATAACATTAAAATATTTTAAAATAATACTAAAGTAAAGTAATATTTATAATTATAAAATAATATCATATAATTATTAATATTATAATTATAATAATTAATATTTTTATAATAATTATAAAATAATACCTTATAACATTATGTAATTTTAATATTATAAAATAATTTATATATATAATATCTAAATTTAATTTTAAAAATATCCAAAGAAATTACATTTCCCCTTGTTCCACATAGCTTCAGTGATTAGAGTGGTGTCTCAGCACCCACTTACTAGTAAACTTTGGATTCCATTTGCTTTGTGAATGTAATAAAAATATTGACTATGCCTTTGATGTTTGTCCACTGACAGATTGGAAGCTTTATCTTTCCTCTTTTCTATTTTGTACCATGTCTGATAATAAATCATACACACTTCTTCAGCAACATTCTTCCGGTCAGCACTTGGTTGAAACCATAGGTGTAGAACCAAGAGGAATCACGTTTTAGAATGTGGTATAAGCACTTGTTCAAAGAACTTTTACGACATTGCTTCAACAGGAAGAATGCATATGTGCAGGAACCACGGGGGCAGAAGCAGGAGTTGTCCCTTAGAGGAATTCCTCTTACCATTCCGCTAATTATGTGCTCTTCAGTATGAGACCTCCCTGTCCTCAAAGGGGCATATTCTTCTCCGTGGAAAGAGAAGTTGTAATTGAACTCCAAGGTCAAGCTACTGCCTAATAATTTGAGCTCCTTTTTCTAGGAATGAGAGACAAAAAGTAGAAGTCAACATCTTGTCATCACAATTGACCTGTGATCAGGAAGACACAGGGTAGCTATGATAGAGGCGGCAGGCGGTGAGAATACACATGGAAATAAGGGGGTTCTCCAGAGTACCTCCTAGTCACTGCAAATGGTACGTACATCATCACCAGCCTGAAAAGATCTTAGTTATTAGATGGCCTTTTTGCTCAGGAATGTAATTTTAGTTTCACTAAATTTACTCAGTCCTTCTTGACTGAGTGAGCTCCCAGAACAACAGAAGTTGCCACTGAATAAAGGAGGGGGCAGATTGGATTGAGCAGTGGGAGGGAGAGGCGCGGTTCTACTGTAGCCTTGAGACCAGGATACAGTAAGGTAGGTTCTGTGTTAACTCATCTTCCACTGCCAAGTTTCTTCTCAGGAAGAGAGACACTTAGGCCCCTGGGAAAGTTGTCCCCATATATGTAGAGAAAAGTAGTGGGGTAGTGATGCTAGATGTTTTGTTTCTGGTGCCTATCCACACGCACTACTTTAATTCTTCCTCTGAATCCCCATGGAATTTTTGATCACTGGTCACTTTATACCAAGGTGTTCTTTACTATCTAGGTATCTTGTGCCTAATTTCTTGACTATATAGCAAGGACCTTGGCTACAGTCTCCAAGGCTGTAAATTTCCAAATGCCACCCGTGAAGTCGGGAATAACCTCTTCAATGTCTCAATTTGTGGTTTGTAACAGTTTAAGAGTAGACTTGCCCCCACCTTCTCCCATTACTGTCCCACAAGGAGCATAGCAATTGATTTCCAAATAGCAGCATGGCCCAAAAATCCCTTCTGGGATCCAAACAACCTCCTATACCTTGTTCTTTAGGAAATTTTAGCAGGTGGGTAACAGTGATGGGAAGCAATGTGCTTTTACATTTAGTAGACTCTGTTTAACTTCTGCCTTGCCAGATTTTTAATATTCTCTTCCAGTTTTCGACTGAGCTTAATTGTGTGTTGTGTTGTCTCCCTCTTATTTAATTTTTATTTGGTATCACCAAAGAGGTTATCAGTATTTGTGGCTTCAGAATCATCTGTTGCCCTATGGTAGTTCAGACAGTTTTGAACAACTGCCAATAACAAGGTAGCTAGTTGTCCTTCAAATGGATCTTAATGAACAGAGGCCTCAGACTCTTTTGGGTCCAAAATCTTAGCAAGAGACTCTCATGAGTCATGAAATTTGCTTTCTGCAATAAATAAATAAATAAATAATGTAGTGTGGCTGCCTTTTTTGCAAATATTTCTAATATCATCTGAGCAGCTGAGTCATGATGTCTTAGAAGAGAAGCCTACACTTTAGTAGATCTTGTTTCTGCTCAGGGCCCCACTCAAATTCAGAATTTGCTCTCATTTTCAACACTCAGAACTTAATGTTAATAGAATGACACAGGGTGATGTCCAAATTAAAAAATAAAAATTAAACTAAGTTATTTTTTGATCAATAGCCACGATTCCATTCTCTCCCCAAGATAACTACAATAATAAGTTTGGTGTGTGTATTTGCACTTGGGGAAGAAGTCTCGAAGGCTGTGAGGCAGATTAGCAGGGAATACTCTAACTAATGGAAACAGGATGTGGATCAAAAAACTGAAATTTTATTTTAAAGCATAAAACATTCTTGAACTAATTTACATTAAAATATTAGAATTGAATAAAAGCCTAAATATCTCTGCCACTTAGCAGTCTGGAGGACTAAGCCTTTAGCCTCATAGTTTGAGTAATTCCAGGTAACAGCCCACATAGCAATTTCAGTTTTACCTGCCGACCTGGTACTGTACTAAATTATTGACAACAATTTCACAATGGAGTAAAATACTAATTCCTAAGGTGTTGAATAGAAGTTGAAAATGCAAATTTTCTTAAATAGCTGCGTCATGTATGCCAAATGAAATGTATTTTATAAGGCTACAGGGTCCTCTTAAATAAATAGAACTGTTAAGCTAATAAAACATTGGCACAATAAAATAATCTGTTTAACAGGTTTCTGGTGCATTTTGCTAAATTGTCTTGACAAATTTGCAATCATGAGGCTTGAAGTTTTCCAAAACTTAATGATTTGAATCATCATAAGGGTTATTTAAATTTTAATGTTCTTATTAAATACAGACTTTCTAAATGTGACTTTTTGTAGGAATATTTTTTGCTTTGAGATAAAACTTTGACTACAGAGTTTGACTATTCAAATAGTATTTGGAGACCTGAGTATTGCTCATTTGTATGTTGTCCTTATAAAATTGCCAGTGGATATTTGGATAAGAAATTCACTTTTTATTAAGTAGAAAGTTTTTGTCTCATAAACTTCAACTCCTTAGGTTCATGTATTTTCATTAAGGTGTAGAATTATAAGCATTTATTTATTATCTACATTTATATTACTAGCTTTGGCAAATCGTGTTAACTATGAAATAATGCATTTTGACATTTTAAGGCTTTTGTATGACTTCTGCTAAGAGTTCCAGGGGAAGAGAAAAGCAGTTTTGTACATTTTCCTTTAATGTTCTCTTTCCCAACCACTGTGCTTTGATAAACTATTTTTAGCAGATTGTGACTTTAGGATATGTAGGAGACTGAGTACCAGGCTTACAGGAGCGGTCGCTGGTTCCTGAGGGTGGTGCTGGGAGCGGGACAATCTCCTAACCGGCTTGGAGATGTTTTGCTGCCTGGAGACAAGTCCTCAAGCAAATAAGTGCTCCAATGAGATAAGATCAGTCTCTCATTAGCAAGCAGGTGTTGGACTTTGAACATTTGTAGCGCATCAGGGTGGGAGTGGAGCCTGTGGGGAAGAGCATGTATTGGTGTTTAAGCACGTAGTCCTTATATTGGGGGGCTCCTCCACACTTGTGTAGCATTTTAATAAACAGCTGCTGCGGAGGTAGCTCCAGGCTCTCCTGCACCCATGGGGAGCCTCACCTGCCGTTAGCTTGTACTTTCACTCCGTGTACTGGCTGTTTCTTGTGCCAGTGTCAACGTGACTTAGCGGCACCAACGAGAATATTCTTCAAAGGCAGCATGCAAGTGGGCATCTATCTGCTATTGTAGGAAAATATTCAAGGGCAATATTTAAGTTTTGGCAATGTCCCGAATCAAGTAATCAATTATATATATTATTTATCATTAATCTGTGAACACGAAATACAAATGTTCTATCCTCTATTTCAAGACATCTGCAAAGAAAGAGTGTTATTAAATACCAAAAATTCAGTGGTCCATTTCATTCGTTTCATGGTAAAAGTTGGCAGTGAGACTTTTTCTGGATTCAGAATGGTCTGCACACTTTTTATTGGAATGACAGTCTTCCCATAAACTTTGCTTAGCAAAGTCGAGCACATGTTAAATCATAAATATCCTGGGTTTCTTTTCTTCCCTTAATCTTGAATCATATTAGAATACCTTCCTTTAATGTTATTTTTTTCTCCTATGAAAATGATCAAAAAGTGTTGAATCTTAGGCATTTCTTTTTGCACACAACATATCACAAATGTATGTACAAGTGCAAGTCAATAACTGTACTTAAATAACAAGACAGAGAAGAAAAGAATGCTATGAACTCAGACTGTCAAAAAACTTAGGAGTGAAAAGGAGGCATGATGTCAGCAATTTTGTTGCGAGGGGAAAATGGCCCAGTGTGTGGTCGATGACAGCATGCCACCATTCTATATTAGTTTCTTTGACCTTAAAGATCCTTTAGGGGGATTGGTTGTCTGAATTAAAAACTTTAAGGAATTATAGGAGTAGAAAACCAAGACAAATGAAAGTTTTGCTAGGTTTTTATGTTCCAGACAAAGCATCTGTACTTGGTTGATTTGTTTTTAACCTGGTGCACTGTAGTTGATGAACAGCTCACAGATGCTGCTGCACCAGGAAATGGTACAAAGTCACATGTGGCCAAAGGGGATACACGGATACATCACTAAAATATATAATACAAGTTGAAGAAACCTGAGAATTGATATGTAATGTAATGCCAGCATTTCAGTCCAGCCACAGTGGAGAGAAACTAGGGCTTGGAGGGCAGGTGCAACACGCTTTATTTAGTTCACAGGCAGCAAAAGGAGCGCGCACGGCCAGCTACCCTCGCTCCTGTTGACTAAGTCCACCTTTGAGGATTGTATCATATTCTTGTGGAGAAGGGAAATGCACACGACATTGAGAGTTTTCACTGAAAGTTTGCATGTCCTTCAACAGCAGTAAACAATTATCATTATACTCAAGTCTGCCTGTGAGGGCTAAATTCAAATATATGTCTGAAAAAAATATTGTTTACATTATTTCCATTTTTTGCACAGCACAACATTCACATCATATGGTTTGTTAATAAAGAAATATTTAGTTTTGTAAAAGCACTCTAGTAACGGTTCCCCTCAAGACAGCAAGCATTAGCACCTTTTTGGTTTCCACTAAAATTGATTGGCACATACTACTCCACTTTCTAAGAACTAAAAAAAAAAAAAAAATCATAGAAAAGCCCAACAATGTATGACTGAAGCCCTAAGGATACAAATAGGGGAAGACAAGCATTTAGAAAGTGTGGAGTTATTTGCATGCAGCTTATGTTGTAATTTTTAGCAATACATTTGACTCTTTGCACTCTCTGATGGTAGTAAATTTTATTCCTGCTGACAGCAAAAGTAATTGCTCTGAATGTTATAACAGGAATTGTTGAAAAAGTTTAACAAGGTTTTCTTACTTGGCTTCTGCAATCTTTGGCTTTTTGGTTTTTTTACATAAATAAATGGGAAAAGGCAGAGACAATCCTTGTGTTTGAAAAATAGGATATTGTGAAACACAATATTGTTTTCTCATGGAGTAAATTCCTTCATTATCTCCTGTTCTTTGGCATTATAGACATTTTTAGCAAGCTTTGTAAGAGTATATAGATCACCTTTCTCTTGTTAATCCCTGCCCTTTTAGAAATCTGCTATGCAGTATTAAAATTATGTAAACACATACAACAACAACATCAACAAAACCAGCAAAAACACCAGTGGTTGTAGGACTGACAACTTCAGTCTCTGTCTGGTTTCCATATCTGCATCCTTCCTGGTTTTGTAGCTCTGCCGATAGAATTCACGTGTACCGTAAGCCACACTTTGCTCTCTAAATTCAATGCTGATAACATTGAGATGAATGTTTTCAGTCTGGAGTCATGACTCTGAGGCGCTGTAGTCAGCCATCACATCTGTGCCTGTGATTTTTCAGTTTCTGTCCGTTTTAACAGAGACTAACTTCACCCGTTCTTCCTAGAGAACTACTGCATTTCAAATTTCATGTCATGTCAGATCCTCCAGGAAACAATTCTCAATCGTCTTTTGGATGGAGTTCAGTGCCCTTGTAAAATCTCCTATCTCCTATCCTCATGAACACCCCTGTGCTGCAGAATTTAAATCATAATTGTTCACTTGCCGGAATACTAATGTGTGAAATGTTTAGAACCTAGGACCATTTTATTCTTCTTCATTTATCCAATATCTTGAAAAACTTCTAGCACACAGTGTAGAAACTTATGAATGTTTACTGAAATAATAAACACAGAGTTGATGAAATTCTCTGAGGATTCAATAGAGGAGCATGGCAGCCACTATGTCCATGCATACACCAACACAAAATGAGCGATTCGGTTTTCCCAATGTTTTCCCAAAGGCCTTCCCAAGGCCTTCCCTTGGGAAAGGCCTTTAATAGTTCTTCAGCTGTGGTGTTGGTTGTCAACACAAGTGCACACAACATACCCCATGCACATCCTCCTGAAAATACATAGCACAAAAACAAGCATCTTTGTCTGGTTGTTGACAAGGTTGATACTCAACCTGGATTGGGTATCATGGTGCTCATTAATTCCCTCTAACAATGACACCTCAATATTCTCATCATATCATCAATTTGTCTAGTTACATTGTGAGCCAAAAGAGGAACACAAGCTACCTTTTGAAAAGGAGCCTCTTGCAAAAGTTTATAGCAAATGTCCTTGGCAGCAGGCAGGATCAACTCTTCACCAATGGTAAAAAGCTTCTGAGCTTTAGCAATGTGTTAGCCACTAAGAGTGATGGTCTCAGTGTAGACATGTTTGTTGAAGGGGTGGCCTTCAATATTTGCCTCCGTTCTTTGTGTTTCTTTTTTCTTTTACAGAAACATCAGAGGCTTGTCTTTGAATGCAGGATGCTGGTCTACTGGGAACAGTTTTGAAGGTTTCATGCTTTTTTTGGATACCCGGTCACCATACAAAGCAGGGTTGGATTATGTAAATCACCTGTTGCAATGAACCCCTAATTAAAGTAGGATTTTGGTATTTTCCTTTAAGTGCAACTTTTATTTTGTTGGCAGTCTTAGAGACTTCTGCTGTCTCATCCTGACAGAGAGCTTCCCTATTTTCAAAGAAGCTCTCCACCCAACAACATCTGGTTTTTACTCATTTTTGCTAGGGTTAGCTTGTGGGCTTACCAAAACTGTACTGAGACAAGTGTGCAGTGTGGGAAAAAGGTGCAGATGGAAGTGGTAACTAAAATAATAGGCGGACCCTGCACACACTAAAACAATTGTCAGCTTGTGATTCAATGCCTAGCACAAGATGCAGCTGCACAATTGAAGTACATCAACTCACTTGCCACTACAAAGCCTGCCACCACATACAGCTTAATTGCCACTGGCCACTCACTGATAAGGTCTTGTGATGACTCTGCAAGGAATTGATTTAGTTGGTCTCTATACAGTCAAATCTCTCTGCTAATGATAATCGGTCTTTGGAGCTGCTCCTCAGCACCACCTCAGATCATCAGGAATTAGGTTCTCATGACCAGTGAGCAACCTCAGTCCCACACATGCACAGTTTGCTGTCGGGTTCGTGCTCCTGTGAGAATCTAATGCTGCCACTGATCGGAGCTCTGCCTCAGAGCTCAAGTGCTGAAACAAGTGTTGGGGAGTGTCTGTAAATACAGTTGAGGCTGTATGCGTTTGCTGGCCCTCCAGCTGTGTGGCCCACTTCCTAGCAACCATGGGCTGGTACCTGTCTGGGGACCCAGGGGTTGGGGACTGCAGTTTTACTGCATTCCCTAGTCTCCCAGCTTGTGCTTGTCAGGAAACAAGTATCATGCCCTTTAAACGTCACTGTGATTATTGATGTACATGTTGATCAGGCAGGTCTAAGGAGAGGACCCTGTGACCTCACATGTGAGAACTCCAGCTGGCTGACTCCCTTCTCTGTGACAGAATAATAGATCAGACAGTTCAAACGATGTGCCAAATCTGTGCTCAGATCAGCACTGTTTAGATGAATGACACAAACTAGGTAATCTGGAGAGATGGCTCAGGACCCAGCCTGTGCCTGAGAGGGTTTGTGGGCAGGGCGAGAAGGAATGAACTGCACGTGGTCACAGCGATTGCTGTACTCACAGTTCTATGGCTGATCTGACTCATGGTGTCTTGACGGACCCTCAATGTTCCCACTTACAAAACTTTTTCTGGAAGTCTGTCTTGGCCACTTTCTCCTCATACTATTTAGTAACATGACCCATCCATAAAGTCCCATGAGAAAGTTTCTTTCTGACCTAGAAGGTTTCATGCTCATTGTAATAAGGGCATGTTTTGTGTGTATTTCCCACTTCAGTCTGAGATCCGAAGAAATACCTTGCTTGCTGATTTTATCACCAGTTGTTAGAATTGTGTGTTTTTGTTCAATAAAAGTAAAACAATTTAACAGATTTATTCCTTCCTTCAGATAAACATAAGAAAGTGCAGTTTTTTTATTCTTTATGACTGATCTGAGCTTCCTTAAGAGCTGTCATTTCACTGGTTGACAGCCAGACACAGCCTGCATTTGAAGAATTTCTCAATTGTTTTAATGTCAAACTCCTATCCATTTAGTGCTTACTTCCCTATCAAGACTGGCCTGAATGGCATCCTTCAAATGACTCATTGTCTTCATGCCACATACATCATATTCTACTATCACTTCCCCATCATAGTTGCCAGATATTTAAAGAAATTGAGTTTTTTTTTAAGGACAGAATCTCACTTTTTTTGCTCCTGGTAGACTGCCATGGTGTCATAATTCACAGCAACCTCAAACTCGTGGGCTCAAGTGATCCTCTTGCCTCAGCCTCCCAGTAGCTGGGACTACAGAAGTCCACCACAAGGCTTGGCTACTTTTAGAAACCAGGTCTTGCTCTGGCTTAGGCTGGTCTCAAACCTGTGAGTTCAGGCAAACCTGCTTTGGTCTCCCAAGTGCTGGATTTACAAGTGTGAGCCACGTCTGGCAAGAACTTGAGTTTTATTGGCACTTAGGAAAAGCTGTTCTAATGGGCCACAATCTCAGTGGAGTGGCTGAGCTGATGCATTTCCTACGCAGGCTAACCTTGGGTTTGTCCTAAGTGGTGGCTTGGAGGCTGACATCCTTGCATTCACAGATGGAGCCTGTGGTCTCCGCTACTTGCTCTTGTTTGTGAATGCCCTGTTTATGTCCTCGTCTTGAGCCCAAGTATTTGAAAATCTACCAGCCTTCTTAGAAACTTCTTTCCCTTCATTTGGATGTTTAAGTACCTTGAGGTATTCTGAAAACCCTCAGACATTTCTGAGGCTCACCTGCCTATCTGTGTCCTGTTTTACCTTTGTTTTTATGCCTTATTTGCAGTTAGATTCTGGCAGCTTTTTTCTTCTAATCCCCACGGGGCACTACTCCAGCTAGTCCCTCTCTTATGTCTTGGACCCGACTCCTTGTACACTTATATCTGGATGTTTCAAATGTCTCCCTCCCGCAGCTCAGCTTCAGTTGGGCAGCAGGTGCAGGGGGACAGGGAAACCATGATGTTCATCTTCTTTCTACCCTCATTGTTCTCCTTGTTCTTTCTACCTTGGCTGAATAGTGACATTATCACTGAGTTTCTTAAACATGCCTTCAGTAACATCCCTTGCCCCATTAGACTCGATTTCAATAATTCAATCTGGTTTAAAAAAAAGTCAGGAATATCTTTGCTAAGATTCAAAGCTACTTTTGATTCAGACTTTCCCTCTCTCTTTTCACCTGAAGGAAACTGAACATCAAACATGAGCTTTGAAATGTAATTGAAGCAACTATGCTGTGTTGGATCGTACTTTCCATTGTAAACAAATGGATAAATGAATAATGAGATTTGAAGCCCATACGACCTCCTCGGGGAAAGATTCCATGCCTTCTAAGGAGAAGGGGCGCTTCCTCCTCCGTGCCACGCAGTCCTCTTAATTCCTACCTCCCTGTGTAGCATCCTCTGTTGGTATATTATTTTATAGATCTGTCTTCTCCACTAAGCTGCAAAACTTACCGGATGAGGGGAAATGTATTTGGTTCATCTTTGAATACCCAGCAGATAAGCAGAGTGCCTGGAATACAACAATGATTAATAAGTGTTTTACAGTGAATGTGTAAATTTAATTAATTAAAGAAATTTGTTCCCCAATTTTGTCATGATGATGAAACATCCCTCTTTCAAAGATATTTCACCAGTTAAATGAATTGATACAGTGGACACCTAAATCCTAAATATGCATGGTCCAAGTCCAGGAAGAGTTTTTTTTTTTTTTTTTTTTTTAACATACCAAGTATATATACACAATTTGAAGGCTGAAGAAAAATAATGACTCCATCCAGTGTTGCTCTACCTGTAGCTAGGTGTAATGGGGGACTATTGTCAAAACCCAATCCTAAAAATCAAGTGCATTATCTCTACCAAATGCATGCATTCAGGCTGGCAATTTGAAGCCCAAGGACACTTGATTAAATTATAGCAGAACAGCGTACCTCTAAGGATGCTGAAGACAACAAGATACTTTAAAGTCACTTAAAGATAATTTATTGGTATTCCATTCAGGAAATGCAGCAATGTTATCAAGCTCCAACTGCCCAGAAAGGTGGCAAACATGCATGTTTCTCAGCTCCACAGGACAGATGCACAATCTCAGAAGCTGTGCTAAAAGGGAATGATAGTAAACTGGCTGTGTGATGGAGAGAGCATGAAGGGCTGTGCAGGCGATTAACGGTGATACAGATTCAGCTGGTGCCACTTACAGTTCAAAAAAGTGTATATTTTTGTGTTCTGGGTAGCACGTGCAGTATCAAGTGATCTCTCTACTCTCAAAATAGAGAGAGGAAAGAAAGAGGGATTATAGTCTCCATTTGATTTCTTTCTTCCCCATGTTATCAATGGAGGATTAAGGATGACTGATGTTGATACACTGAAACAACCAGGTAAGAAGAAGTAATTCTCAAGGCAGAAAAATGAGTGATGCACTTGAGCACTGGGAAATACTGATGATACTGTGCTGGCGTTTAGAAATGTTCATTCTGATAGATCTCGTATATATTGGAATCATGCAGGAAAGAGAAAAGGAGTGTGAATTCTGTAGTAAATGTCACATTTGGAATGTTAAATTGACATTTTTATGAATATACTTCTTACTGAAATAAAATAAAAAAAGGAAGATATATCTATACCACTGTCTCCTAGGCTGTCTACATACACCAAATACGCTCACTACTTTTTTGACAAATGAATATACTTTCAAATCCTCTGCTTTGTTATTGTACTGTACAGTGAGTTTTTCAAAAAACAAACAAACAAAAAACCTGCTTTTGACACAATATGACAGATTCACTGAAGTGGGAGTGTCACCACACAGGGCAACTGAAGCCCACCTTTGTAACTTTGATAAAAATGAACAGTGCATAAACTCTGTGTTCTGAGGTCCTAATTAAGTGTATACTGAACCAAGTTACTGCTTACAAGTATTTCCTGAATTAAATTGTGGACCAAATGAATGCTCAGTAAATTCAAAGGAGCCATTTACTAAAAGAACAGTGAAAGAGGAAGTTGTTGAGGGCAATTTAGATTGTACTCTTGAAAATGGTTATGGCATTTATCACACATCTCTTTTTCCCCCAAATATAATGAACTCACCTGTTTTTTACTGGATGGCCACTTGCAAAATGAGTTTTCTTGAGCCAATAATGATTGTTCCTGTATACCCAAGTGAGCTCAGTTTTTAGTAACTAACCCATAGTGATGTATTCTCAATTCCATAGACTAATTTCCGTGTGATAGTATCCCTCAAACAAACCTCATGACGTGTCTTATTCAGTTGATTATTATAGCGCCCATCAGATAGATGCATTACCGTTACATTTCGAACAGAGAAAAGTGAGCTTCCTTAAATAACTAGAATAATCTCATTTTTCCCACCAGATAATGAGAATTATATAATATATCATATTTCCATGTTTATCCAGGCTTTCAGAATGGACTTAACTAAATTTAATGGCCAAATATGTTAACTTGTTAAGCATATATTGATATATTTTTGGAATATTTTTGACATAACTTATTTTTCTTTCTTCCACTTATTTCAAAATATTAAGGGGATACCTATGCTTCTATAATAGTTCATTTTATATAGTCTGTTATTTCTCTAAGTGTTTGTTCTTTTTTTTTCCTCTACATTTTTGGCTGTTAATTTGAAAGCCTTATCTTCAAGCTTCAAAATTCTTTCTTGTGCTTTGTGTAGTCTGTCATTAAGGCTTCCTCCTGGGTTTCTTTTCTTTTTCTCTTGTCTTCTCTTCTTTCCTCTTCTCTTCTCTTTTCTTTTCTTTCTTTCTTTCTTTTCTTTTTTTTTTTTTTGAGATAGAAACTCAGTCTGTCACCCTGGCCAGAGTCCTGAGGCATCATAGCTCACAGCAACCTCAAACTCTTGAGCTCAAGCAATCCTCTTGCATCAGCTTCCCACGTAGCAGGGACTACAGGTGCCCTTCACAGACAGTGCCCAAGTAGTTTTCTTTCTTTCTTTCCTCCTCCTCCTCCTCTTCTTCTTTAATAGAGTTGTGGGTCTCACTCTTACTCAGGCTGGTCTCAAATTCCTGAGCTTAAGCAATTCACCCACCTTGGCCTTCCAGAGTGTTAGGATTACAGGTGTGTGTCACAGCACCTGGCTGTCTCTACTATATTTTGAAATTCTTTAAATGACTCTGTCATTTTTTAAGTTCTGTTATTTTTTTATTGTTCTATTACCTCATTAGAACATTTTTTTATTCATATCCTGAATTATATATTTTTTATTTTTTGGTTGACTTTAAACTTTCTCATCAATCCCATTCATCTGATTTTCCATCCATTTCTGAATTCTTGTATCTGACGCCATGACAAGTTCCTTTAGATTGAAGTCCATTACTGGAGAACTATTGCAATCCTTCAGGGGTGTTGATATGATTTTGTTTTTTCCTGTTCCAGAGTTCTTATTCTAGTTCCTTTTCACCTGAATCCTCTTCTCTAAGCTCAATACAGATAAACTTGTAGTGCACCTGTTCTCAGCTGAGAACTCTCCTACTTAGTGAAAAGGAGGGGAGGTCCCTGGGGATTTGTGTTCCATTTGTGTTCTATTTCAGAGGATTGCCCTAGCAGGAAAGGGATCCACTGTGAACATTTCACACCTCTGCTCTCCTGTCCCATGATTGCTCAGTGATTCCCTTTAGCAGTCTGTGAATTACATAATAAGTGACCTCCTGGCTATTTCTGTCAACAGCTATGATTTCCATCTTACACCAGTTTGACTGATGCACCACTCATATCAATGACAATAGGCAGCATTTAACATCCCATGTGGTGGAACACAATCCTACCCATATCCATGAGTGTGGTGATTATCAACCTGGAGCAGCCTGAGCTTTTACCCTACCTAAGTCCCTGGGCACCATTGAAGGTGTGTGACTTCTAACCATGGGACCCGCAATAGTGTCCAACCTCCCTGCTCCCTCCCTACTCTGGCAGGAACAGTGAGGAGGCAGTAGCGATAAGTCTGATTTTGGCTATTAAATCAGTTCTCTGGATCTGGGATGTGAAAATAGCCCCAGCCACAGTGCCCAGGTTTTTCAAGCCTGTGGGCCCCACTGTGTCTTCTCTCTGGGGTTATGCCACTGCACAATCTCCAGTCAGCTCCTTGTATCAGTGACTTTCTGCAGTGGAGGGTCCCTCCTACAGCTCAGATAGGAATGAACATGGGGGCAGCATGGAGCCCCAGGATTTTCCTTTCTGTCCCTTCCCCACATGTGGACACCTCACCTATGGTCCTCACTGTCCCACAACATGGTTTGCCTCTCTTCCACCTCATTCACTTTGGTTGCATCCTCATCTCTCTGTTGATTCCCAATGCTCCTTCCCAGATGATGAGGTGAATATCCTCTCAACACTTTCCGTGCTGTACAGGAGAATGGTGTGTGCAGTCTGCTTCTAGTCAGCCATCTTGGCTCTTGTCCTATTTTATTTTATTTTTTTATAAAATGTTTTCATAGTAAGTTTAGTGCCTCAGGACATATGTTTTTATAACGTACTGGGAAGCCAGATAGATGTTTATGGGACACTTTCAAATATAAAGATAGGAAATCAGTCTGCTTGAGTAGACACATGAGACCAGAAGAAAGCTTTTGGTGGTTGGTAACAAGAAGGGGTCGTCTGCACAGGCTGGTATGGTAGAGCGAGCCAAAGTTTTCATCTTGACTGGTACGGGGCTCTGTAATAATTATATAAAATGCATTCTCCATGGAAAAAATATATGATGACATCTTTGTGACATAAATAGAAACTTTTTTTTTTTTTTGCAGTTTTTGGCTGGCACCAGTTTTTGGCTGGCACCAGTTTTTGGCTGGTGGTTTGAATCCACCACCTCCGGTATATGGGGCTGGTGCCCTACTCCTCGAGCCACAGGCGCCACCCATTAATAGAAACTTCTACCACTGATTCAAACAAGTGATAGTGCAAGAAGTTAAATAGTTTGCTGTTTACACCCGACATTGCTTACTACCACTGCCCCATCACTGCAATATAACTCATCTAAACAAAGATATTTGGAGGAATTAGAGTAAGACATTACTAGAAAACTCTTCAATTTAGGTTCACGAGGAAGCTTTAATCAAAAGAATTCCCAAAATGTATTTTCCAGATGTGTAAAATGAGCATGAAGGCATTTTTTCTCTTAATCAACAAGTACACATTATGATGTGGAATTCAATTATCTAAGTATTTGTGAATATCCAGAAATTATTGTTAAGGACTGTTATTTTGGGAGATTATATAAAATAATATTTGAATACCATCTTACTGCATATCATTAAGGGAATCAATAAAGTAAGTTATTGCTCTAAGAAATTGTGATAATAATTCCTCTGATTCCTAATTATGAAGCTTTTCTGAGTAGAATCTGCATAATATGTTCATTCTCGACCACAAAATTACATTTCTCACAAAGATAATAGAGAATAAATGTTCTTCTTTAATAAGAAATTAATGTAAACTACAATTATTGCTTTGTTGAAGCTATCAAATGAAGTCACTGGTGCAGAGTGCCAGAGATTACACTGTTCATGAGACGGACAAAGCCAAAACAGAGTAAGTTAAACCTTTGTAAGAGAAAATATTTTGGAGAAACTAATATGCATTTAATTGTCTGGATATGTAATGTGCTGTCTTATGCTGCCTTAAGTATTATAAGAATAATAATCCTGATATATTATGTAAGAACCAAATATGAGACACATAAGTAGAAAGAAAACAAAAAAGAATGAGTACCACGTTATATTTCCTTCAGGGGGGATTTCTTTTTCTAGATATTCTTTTACCATAACAATTTCTGGAAAAGTCAAGCCACAGAACCAATCAAGCAACCAACCAAACAACCAAACAAAAATATTTATTTCATTGACATCTTAGAACAATGAATGAAGGATTATACATTTTTGATTTTATGCAAATACAAGTTCACAATTATTCACAATGGTCAAATGCCCTGTACCACGACATTATAAACCAAATATTGTCTTCAATACACTCTCTGATAATACATAGACTAGGGCATAGCTTATATGCTCATTAACACATATCACTGTTTACTATTACTTAGAATTGTTAAATTCGCTTATCTCTCAGTAACTTTAACCCATTTCCCCCAAATTGATGCTCCACTAGCCATGGATTTCAACCTGC
Source organism: Perodicticus potto (assembly GCA_963574655.1). NCBI lineage: Eukaryota > Metazoa > Chordata > Mammalia > Primates > Lorisidae > Perodicticus > Perodicticus potto. Next base: position 13,837 of record CAUYRH010033395.1, on the reverse strand, counting down.
CCTCCCCCTTCACATATTATATTAACATTACCAATATTTTTACCTCTGTAGCTTTGTATATACTCTTCAATGCATGAGATTCCTCTTCAAACCACACTCCCACTTGTTTTAATGTTACCTATTTTGAACAGTAATTTTAGACTTTGAAATTGGCACATTCCAAACTATATCTCCATGGTCCATTAAAGAACCTTTGTATCTATGTCTGTACATACCACACTGTTTTGTGAATTAATATTTCATAAGTGAATCTCTCATAATATTGATACAATGTAACCATATCAAGAGTAGGAATCAAGCCTTTTTACTTTATCTTCTTGCTTTGGAGAACAGTATAAAATTTACGAATTTATACATAAGATACAATATATTATTTTAAAGGATGTGAAAGAATTTTACAGCTGAAGTGATATTTGAATTGCTCTTAAAATTAAATGATAAAGAAAATGTGGATTGGAAAAGGTGAGATGCAAGGCCATTCCAGGAAGAGAGAATAGGATAAGCCAGGGGTTCACACAGCTTTTCCATGAACTTCAGTGCAGTCCTCAAAATTCTCTCAGGAAATTCATTAAAATGAACTATTTTCACAATAACGCTAAACTGTTTTATACCCTTTTCACTATGCTTACCTTTGACATAATGATACAAAAGCAATACTGGGTAATTTCTCTCTCTCTTTTTTTTTTTTTTGAGAAAATACGGTTACTGTAGTTTGCCATGTAAAATGCACTCCAAGTACAATATGCATCCACGTTTTTGGTCCAAAACTTACAGAAAAACAGTCCTTAAGAACAAGTGCCCAGTTCTGAACAGGGAGACACTCTTCTGGGAGGGCTAACAGTTTCTTAGTAAATGTGCAGTTTGCACCACCCTCCCGCAGCTGCCTGTTCTGTTAAGGCTGCACCTGTCGTCTCTCATGGGAGCCCTTCCCTTCCTGCCATGTCATGGACTGTGACTGAAATGGTCATGTGCAAGGCTGGCAAGGTGGGAGCTTCTGAGTCCACTTGGCCTGTGGGCAGCCTCACCCCACACAGCTGCAGCCAGCTTTGCCATCCCCACCACCAACCCCTCCATCATGTGGGGCTGGGCAGAGGCCATTCCAGCCTTGTCCCACCAGATCTGGGATCATCTCAGATGTGAGCCTGGTGTTCCCACCAGGCCCAGGCAGTGCTGCGAGTCCCACTGGGCTACCCGACTCCTGAGTCATCCTACCCATGTATAATGTGCATCATTATTGTTCCCTCAAAAATTTTGGCATAGAAGTTCACATTATAATGGCAAAAGATGATGTTTTCATAAATGTTTATTTTGTAAACGTTTAATGTATGTATCATTGTTATGTTTAAAGGTATTAACAAAATAAATAACTTTTAAAGTTTAATTTTTAACAAAGCGTTTATGGATTCAACCTGCATAAAGGTTTTTGAAATCCTCAGTGATTGAAGAGACTATGTGGCCCTGAAACTAAAATTATTGTAAATGGCAAACACAAGCAAAAGAATGGGAAGCAGAGTAGTCACACTGGGGAAAAGCTAGAGTCATAACAGAAACTTGCAAAGATTTAGTAAACATTATTGCCTAACTGAAGTGAAATTAAGAAAACTGAGTACAAACTAATAAGACTTTTTGTGTGCAGTTTTGGCCCGGGCCCAGCTTGAACCCGCCAACCCCAGTATATGGGGCCGGCACCCTACTCCTTGAGCCACAGGCACCCCCTCCCAATAATAATTTCTGTTAAAATTATGAAATTAAAATGAAAGATGATCTATTTTATACATTTTCAGTAATATAGTGTTTTATGTTATTTTCTTAGTATTCTTCAGCAATACTTTTGGGGAAATAATTTAACATGGTGGGTGGGTTTGTTTCAAAGGGGTGACAGGAATGAGCAGATGGTCAAGAAGACAGATTTTGATTTAATATTTTTCTCTGATATTAAAAGAAATTAGGTATCCATTAAAAAAAGAAATAGATTATTTAAAAGGATAATGTATTTGGGGTATAAAATAAACATAAATTCATTTTAATGTGCTTGGTTGAAAGATTCAATTTATGACGTATTTACACTTTACGTTTCCATGTTACAAGCTGACCCACAGGACATGAGGTGTTGACATCCTTCAAATGTATTAGTCTCTAATGTCCTGTCAGTTTCATCCAATTTACTGTTTAATCATGACTCCTCGCAGTTAAGAAGTGAGGAACTCTACAAATGGCGGCATTACTTTTACACACAGCACCCTTGATACGTGTAAAGGTTACATAGAAGGAACTGAAGTTTAACCTGCACTTGGACACTACTCTCTCTGTGTGCCCATCATGTTCTATGAAAGAAAGTGATGGATAAATCTTTCCATATATTCTTCCCCATATTCACAGAAGCCTCAAATGAGTATATTTTTGCTACATCATTAAATATTTAAACATGATATTAGGGAGAAAACACATTCTTGAGTGGAATTGTCAGAGAGAATAACGGACATATTCAATTCTATATTTAGTTCATGTGTAAGAAGTTTTGCATTATTGCTTTCTAACTCACTTAGACTTATTTTTATCCCAGTGACTCCAGGCAGTTGCTGTAATACCTAGATTGGAAAACATGATTGAGGAAATGAGAATAGCATGATATAGGATGGAATATTACATAGCCATTAAATATCATGTTTCTGAGAATTATCATGTGACATGAAAAACAGTTATGTTTCAATAATAGGTAAAAATACAAAAAAGAAATACACCTGCGATAATAAGAACAAAAACAACCATAGCTGATATTTATGTAGTACTATTTCAATGCCAGGAACTGTTATATTACTGTACACCAACTCATATAATTTTCTCAGTAATAGGCTGAGATACAATAATTTCGTTAGTGTGCCTATTTCACACTAATGGCAAGAGGTGGATCTGTGATTTAAATATATGCTTCTTGGTTACAAAGTATGCCTTGTAAACATTTGTGAAAATTTCAGATTTCATTCTGAGCAAGATGGAAAGTCAATGGCAGGGCACGTGCAGAAGAGTGATATGGACTGACAAGTTTTAGAACGGATCATTTTTTAGAAAACCAATTAATAGGCATGTAGCTAAGTGGTAGACAAGGATAGAATAAGAAGACTCAGTTTAATGACCCAGAAGTGAGAGATTACTCCCTCTCTGTATGGTACTAGCAGTGGAGGCAGTGAGAAAATTATTTTGCATGCATAACCAAAGCATGTGATGATGGAATGGATAATGTATGAAGGAGTCAAAGACATTTGTTTGTATTGGGGCCAAACTACTCAACAGATAGGTTTATCTTTTCTGAGTTTATGTGAAACTACCAGCTTGACATAAAAGTGGAATGACACCTTAAAGTCATTTTTATGGTGCATCTTGAAGATAAATCCTTAAAAGCAATCACTATATTATGCTATTTCCCTAAGAAGCAGAATAGATAGCCCTGAAAACCAAGGGATAGAAGTGGACGTCTTTGATTCAGCCTCATTCTCAATAATCTCTGTGAACCTTGGGGAATATCTCTTTATCTTGTTCCAGTCATTTTAGGCTTTGTAGACATAAAGGTCCTGGTTGTCATAAGATGACACTTCCATCCTGGGGCATACATAATAAGATTTCCACTACACTTAAAGTTGGTATTTCCACTTGAGTACTTTGGGGAACTTATGTCAGAAGACTAGAAGGAGTGCTAGTCAAGAGGAGAGGAATCCAGAATAAGTGGCAGCAGAGGCTGATGACAGTATTTACAAGATCACATGTGCTGCACTGAACTTACTTTGACCCAGTAATTCTTCTGAGTTTTCCTAGAAAGTATGATGAGCTAAAATCCTGAATAAATAGCCCCTGTATGATGTACACTTAAACAGAGAAGAAAGTTGATGCGAATGTGCAATAGTACTGTTCCATTCTCTGAAGAATTCCCGCAACCCAACAAGAATTGTCTCATCCCAGCGATTATGCTCACCTGTCTCCAGGAGGGAAAGAGAGTCGTAGGCAAATGACGGACTGGCAGAGGATACAAAATGCCACCTATTTCACTATGCGGTGGGAGGAAATATATAGTGTGGATCACATGGAATCTAGTCTTTGTAGAAAACACCATGCTTAAGCATTTTCTGCTCAATCTATGTCCCTTACAGGAAACTACACCCTCAATACATCATTTTTCTCAGAATTTATTTTTAGCGGATGCAGCCTAACATAGAACAATTAATGTCAATGACAACATGAAGGGAAAATCCATCTGAGAAAGGCTTACCAAGCAAGAGTGAGGACAGATGTCATCTCTGCCCTTAAATACAAAGCAGAGTAGAAGCTTTGATGGGCCAAAACTCATATGTTGAAACTCTGCCACTCAATGTGCTGGTATCAGGACATCTGGTAATTAGTACTAGATCAGGACCATTCAGTGGAGCCCTCATGATTGGGATTAATGTCCTTATAAAAATCACAGAAGAGGTTGCTTTCTCTCTCCACCATGTGAGGACACAGAAAAATGACTTTTCACTTATGAGTGAGGAAGCAAGCCTTCAGCAAGCCTTCGATGTCTTGACTTTGGACTTCCTACTCTCCGGACTTGTGTGATTTGACCTTTCCAAGCCTCTCAGTTTATACTTTGTTATAGCCTGAACAGAATCCAACATTCGTTGTCTAAGGATGCATTTATATAATACATAAAAACTTATAATGCAAGTTCTATGTGAAAGCAGAAGAGCATGTTGTGCTTGGAGGATAAGACAAGGAAGAGGTGAGATTCCAGCTGTAGTGGGCAAGTGGATTGACAGTGGAGGAGTTACAGCCTTCCGGGGGAAAGAAGTGCCCTGAGGAATACAGAAAGGATTTGATGCTGAGATAGCTGATTTGGCAATAAAGAATCCCAGAGAGTTTTAGAATAGAAAAAATAATAGTTATATATTATATATTTAAATGGATCAATATGACCATGTGAAGTAGAATGAATTGTCTTAAAGTTACTAGAAAAAGAAAAAAACTGATGTATTTCAATTGATATTAGGTATAGTAACGATTTGAGCATGATTATGTTTGCAGGAATGAAAACAAAAGAAAATTCTAACTAATTTTTAAATGTATTTTTTCCTTTAATGACAACTAATTGCCTGAAGAGGCAAAAGAAGAGAAAAAGTCAAGGTCAAGAGACACCCGTGTCTTCATTTCTAGAATGGTGATGATGCGTCCAAAAACAAAAACAGACACTGGGGAAAACAGGTTTGGTTGGGTTTTTATTACCAAAACTTGGACACAGATAACTTAATTTAACTTCCATAAAGTATAATTCATTTATAAGACACATGTTAGTAACTCAGAATAAGAATTTTCAAAGAATTTTAATCTACATTTTAAGATGAAGTTAGCTCCATAGATGTGAACCCTTTGGGGGAAGGCAAATAAAAGCAAACGGAAGAGAGTCAGAGATAAAACTTTTACAGTTTTTTAGGGAATGTCAGAGAAAGATGCCACAAGCAAGAAGATTAATTTGAGCTAACGTGGTCACGAGTCATTACTGCATTTACAGAGTGGCCATAAAGTTCATGTGCAATTTCAAGTTGTGCACTATTTTAAATTGCACACATACTTTATGGCCACCCTGTATTTAAAAACACTTCAAATTAGAAAACTGGTAAGTTGCAGGTCTGGCAGCTAGACAGGCTGTAACTCTGTAGTAGACATTAGAGCCAAGAAGGCGGCAGGAAGAGCAAGTTTGTGGTACCAAGTCATCTGTGTTTCGGTTTAACAGATCTGTGTTATTTAATGTCTTTGGTATTTAACTTTCTCATCTGAAAAACACAAATAATAATATCTACTTAATACATTTATGAAGAATCAATTATGATAATTGAATGAAATTATTCAGCTATGGATCTGTGCACTCGGTCAGGCCCCTCATCAGGCCATGATGAATGTGTCCTACCAGCCCGGCCTCCTTCTCATTTCTCTTCTGTCTTGGATCACTCGGCCTCCAAAACACACTTTGCTCTTCTTCACTTTCTATCCAAAGCAATTAGTTTATAAATATCTGTTCATATTTTCACTACCTGTAGGCATATTTGCGTGTGTGTGTGTGTGTGTGAGACTTTGTAATTGCACACTATGGATAATTTTTCTAGCTTAAAGAAAAGAGACCAAAATATATCCCTTTGCCATTATACAATGAATAAATAATATGATCACCAGAAAAAAGCTAATGACAGGTCATGGAGATATCCCTGCAAATTCTGATACATAGTGTCCTAGCACTTTGTGAATGTTATAATTCTGTCATAGAGTCCACCTTTCTATCTTCTTACTGGTGACATCTACAGACTTTCTCTTGTTTTCCTTTTGATGAGTTGTGTCATGGATTTTAATACCTAGGACAGTTTAATTCTGGGGCCATTAAACAAAATAAAAATTTGCCCTTTAAATTCAGAGATGCTTAATTACAGTGGAATAAGAGTGACAATAAAGGAATGAACAAATCAACAGCTGCTGTGTTCAAAGAAGTAGAAGTTAGTGGAGAACCGGGTAGTTAACTAACAGACTTTGGCAGCTCTACAGAAAAAGATGAAGCAATTACTGCAACATAAAGTCATATTTACTAAGGAAATAAGGAAAAAAAAAATTTAATTCACCTGTACTCTGTATGTTGATGTAACAGTGTGCTTTTGGAATCTGTGGTTACTTTTCAACGGTTTTCTTAATTGCTAACTAGTTCTATGTCCTTCTGAATGAGTAACTCAGGCACATTAGCGTCTGTGCAATGCAGATATGTTCGGCCAGTTAGCTGTGCCCTCAAGGCAGGACTTGCTGTTTGGCTGCAGAATGTGTGGTCAGGGTCTACCTAGCTTCCTCCTTCCAGGTACGTTTCACCTTCAGTCCATTTGCCTGAGGTGACATGTTTCCCATGGCATGTTGTGTCCAGTGGCTAAGGGACATGAAGTATAAACAACAAACATTTGAGACCCGTGTGGGATCATCTAACGGGCAAAATTTACTCCTTAGCTACAATCAAATTGTTCAAGACTCTGTAGGACTGAAATATGGTTCAATTTCTTCTTCTAGTCAAACTCTCTTCTTTCACCTTCCTTTATAAGTGTTGATCCCTGACAAATGTCTTGTCTTAGCTTCTGTTACTGCAGAATCCTACCAGCCACAAATGCCTCACCCTTCACAGTGCAGAGGAGGCAAAATCTTACCACTGCCCTTTCAGGGCTTTTTCTTTTGTCCTTGTTCTTGTTTTTCTGCTTGGCCTGAAAATTGAAATGATATCAGACAAACTAACAGGAGAACACTAGACAAATTTATTTAGTGTAAATTTTACCTGACGCAGGAGCCCTCTTAAGGAAATGAAAACAACACAGTTGGAGTTGAACACTTTTATATTAAATTAGACAAAGGCTAGTAAGCTATGAAAACAAAAAACAACTAGAATAACCATGAGGAAGCTTAAAAGATGAGAATTACTTTAATGAGGTTTGTACAGAACTCTTAGTCTCAATTTCCAATCTTTGATGCTAAGAATGTTGTTTGCCTTCTGTTCGTGGGAGGGCACTATTCACACAGGAATGTCATCTCCTGCGTTTAAGAAAGGGAACGAAGGTCAGAGCAATATTTTTGTATCTACTGTTTTCAAGTGCCTTTAACTCAAAATAGTCAACATGCTTCAATAGCATATTTTTAACTTCTTCAATAGATGCTCGATAACTGCCAGTTAAATAGAAAAATAGTGGTATAGTTTTAACTTCTTCAATAGGTACTTGATAACTTCTAGTGAAATAAAAGAAAAAATAAGCTACCATTATTGGCAAAAAGTGTGCATTGAGAATCTAGTCTGTTCTACACACAGGGTATGTGAAGAGTTGTCGGAGAGCATCTGCGTCTAGCAGGACCATAGAGTAATTGATAGACAATGTAGGGCAATAGTGGAAATGATTTTGAAGGATTAAAATTAAATTAAATTTATTCTCATATTATTTTATTCCACACTGTGGTTAATGGGTATCTTCTGTTTTCTCCTGAGCTATAAAAGAATGAGATAATTGCAAAATTATCATAGTTTTAAATACAAATTACTCTTGCAAAAGTAACTTTTTGAAATTCACTATACTATCGTCATAGCTGTAATCCTACAACACCTTGAACAAACTTGTAGTTGTATAAAATAGGGGTGATTAACTCATTTTATTAAGGGACACCTCGGTACCATAAGGAATTCTGGGGCTACTATTTAGCAAGGGATGGTAGGAGTGGCTTATTGTGGGATTTGAGAATATGATGGGATATTTTGAAACAGTTTCAAAGAATGGTTTCAAGTGTGGTAGGTATTTGGTGCTGACGAAGTGAAAGCAAATCTATGATTTTGTGTCTTAAAAACTGTTTAGGGGTTATTGTGTAAAGACCTTTATATTCTACATTCAGTAAGTTTCACCTGTATCCTTCTAAGATGCACTGTAGGTGTGGCCCCACCAATTGAAAATGCCATGAAGGCTATGTTAACCAGTTTGATGAAAATATTTCAGATTGTATATGAAACCAACACACTGTACCCCATGATTGCATTGATGTACACAGCTATGATTTAATTTAAAAAGCCTGTTTGTCTAAGAGAAGAAAGGAATGGAAATCAGGAGTAGAGGGCTTCAAATGTATTTGGTAAATAAGAGCAGTTTATTATGTCAGTCAGGAAAGGGAAGTGTCTGCCAGGGTGCGTGTGTGTGTGTGTGTGTGTGTGTGTGAGAGAGAGAGAAAGAGAGAGAGAGAGAGAGAGAGACAGACAGAGAGATAGATGTCAAATATAACTACGGAGTTGTCTTTTAGCCTCAGTTGTCACCAACACATGCTGGATTTCTCTGACACTGGTGCTCCATGAGTCGGTTCTTGCTCAGTATGGGAACACTGTAAACCTATCATTAGCAGGGCACCAATCTGACAACAGTCAGGGGCAGCTTTATTTCCTTTTTACCATATGCATAATTGAGGTCACATCTTTGCCTGATAATAGCTTTTGGGGATTTCTAGAGAGCAAAGAGAAACTGGGCATACAAAGGCAGTAAGAGACAGGAAAGAGAGCTCTTCTACGCTTTACTATTTTGATAAGAAATGACCTATGCCGCATGAACCTGAACGGAATTACTTGAGCCATTTGAATAAAGGAAGTAGACTGATTTTCACCCACATGTTTTCAGGGCTGGAGGAAGATCCTCCTGAACAACTCCCCACATAAGACTTTTCTGTATATCTGAATACAATATTCATCACTTTAAAAATAGAAATGACTTTTAACAGGAATATACTACTTCAGTGATGTTACTATAGAACAATAGACTGAAATCATGCATCCTGTTTTGAGACATACCATTAGTTACCTGAAATCCTATGACCAGAAATGAGTCTATATGTTCAGTTTTCCAGGATATAATTGAACATGGAGAACTCTAACTTCCCCTAAGAGGCTTGAACACAATGACCCTGTATGAAATAATTAGCTCTTTAAGTAGGAATTCTGCCTCATTCAGGCAATCAGGACAGTGAAGAAATAGAACCCTGAATAATCAGATTTCTCTCATAGCACACACTGGGTCAGATAAAGCATAGCGTAATGTTAAAAAAAAATCCTATAAAGTCAGGAGGCAGAAAATCAGAACTAGAAGAAGTTAGGGGATGCTAGCATGGGACTTGTTGGCAGATCATGTCTAGCCAGGAGGCTTTCCAGTAATAGATACCGGCCAGCAATAGAAGCAGGAAGCCAAATAGGTTAAGCCAAGATTAAATGAACACAGTTGCTGGTCTATTCAAGCCAAAGCTGGGACAAATAACCCTTGACATCAAGGTGAATCCAAAACAATGCACAAAGATTACTCAGTAAGTCATGGTAGAAGAAAGAATTCAAGGTAGGGATGCCTGTAAATTAAGAAAAACAAAACAAAACAAAACAAAACCTGACATCTGTTATCCTACTAGCTGCTGTTTGAGGTTCTTCTACCATTGAATTTAGAAGGATCCATACACAGTTTCTAATAAACTTGACCTTAAAGTTGACCTTATCGGGCATTTCAAGGAAGAATTAAAGAGAGAAGAGTGTTGTGATAAATCATGGCAAGAGTGTGATTACCAGGAGTGTGAATGAAGGTTTACCTTATTTTAAGGTCATTTCTCTTTAGAAAATTTGAATTTAATAGTAATTAGGAAAATGTTACCCAGATATATGTAAATTAAATCTAAAATTTATAAATATTTCTGCCAGAACTCTGGCATTTCTGGAAGAGGGACCACTACACATTTTATCTAATATACCTAATAAAAATTAAAATGATTTTTGTTTAAAGTAAGGCAGATTCCAGATAAAAAGTGAGGGAGAAGCATCAAGAGGTAATTATCACCATGAAGAATGGAACCGCTAATGCGTTGCTTTGTCAGTACACAATAGGTTATTGGGAAACACTCCCCTCAGTGATACTCACAATAATCACATCTAAGAAAATATATATGGGACAGCCACATACTCCTTTCTTGTGTAAAGTGTAAAGGTATAGGGGAACATTAGTGAGAATTTAATCCATATATTGGATGTGAAAACTGTGAACCTGCAAAAAATCTTCTAAATATGTGGCTTCATGAATAAGAGTTGGCTCACTATAAAAAATTATATTGTGTTGAAAATGCCAACCCCAGGACTCTTCTGAACTCCTGTTTACAGGTTTTGGTATCAAGTCAGTTGGCTCTCTGGTCTTCCAGGTGCTCAGATGAATACTTAGATTCAAGCTCTCTGAGTCTCAAGCTGTGCCCTGGCAGTTACTGGGAAGTCAGCTTCTGGCTTGGGTAACCCGCAGCCTGTTTCCCACAGTATCACCAATCATGATACTGCAATCATCTCTCTCCTCCGCACTCTCCAGAGCCAGGAACCAGCCCATCATTCTGTGCACAAAACCAGCTCCATGGACGCTCCTTAATGAAGGTGCATCTTAGCTCCACCATGGTTCACTTTTCAAAGCATATATTTTTATCTCTGTGTCCTCAGGGAGAAAAAAATAATACTCTGCTTTCAACCAACTTTTTTGTTTACAACCAGAAAGTGGAAGAGATTTGCTTTCTTTCAGGGGCTTTGCATTGGATTGAATGTATAGTTGACATTCCACTATTTTTGTCGTGTAAGTGAAGGAATAATCTCAGATATAAATTTCAAACATAAAGGTAAAAAAAATATTATTTGTCCATATTGATTTTCCACTTTATATTAAAGTGAGACTTACTGAAGCAAAGAGCATCAAAACAAGAAAAGCTGTGTTTTCCCACTTAGCAACAAACCCTTGCGGCTTTGTTTCTTACTTCTTCCCCACATTTTACTTTATTGAGCTCTGCATCAATTTTCTGACTATTGGTCTTGTTTCCATTATTTTGTACAGGTAAAGCTTTATGAAGTGCTATGGAGTTCCTCAGCATGGCGCACCAATAGCATAATGAAAATTCCTAACCACATTTACAGTCTTTAACAAAGCTGGCTAACATTCCCATTTTCTCTGTATGAATGCACACAGAATCTCCACTACTGTATTTTTCACACATAAAACCCCAAGAATATTGCATTTAAATAATTTAACCATGATAAAGACACAATTTTAGGTATAATCGACTAATTGGGACCATTTTAGGGATTAACATCCTAGATAAATTAGAAGAATAAATGTAGATATTGAAGAAACCTAAAGAAAGAATTTTCAAATATATTTCAAAATATATTCAAGGTCATTTTACAAAGTTGAGATAAGAGTGCTGCTTGACGACCTCTAAATAGAAAATGTTCAATAAAGCCATTTGATATTACTGTTATTTTTCTATAAATTCACAAGCTACTGTTGTTAAACTTTAGGATTGGCTAAAAATCTGTCCATTATTTTATTTTACACATAAATTTTATTTATAGAGATTAATATTCCAAATACATGTACTTCAATACATATAATTTCTACTTTGTGATCATGTAAGCACAATGTAACATCACTGTAAAAAATCAGAAGACCTCAGAACTGAAAAGAAGGTTATTGTCACCTCATAATGAGTACATGTTTGGGTTGTCTAACTCCGGAGTTTAAATCATGATCTGAATGTTTGTGTCTCTCCCAAATTATAACCTATCAATTTTGTGGAGGAATTTTTGAATATAAAACAATTTCTGAAACTAAAGCGTTGACATTTAAACATTAACTGAGCTTCAAAATATAAAGGGGGAAATGTTGTGACTATGGGATAACATCACAATGTTTCCTCTACAAAATTGATAGGTTATAATTTTGGTTGGTGATTAGCAAACAGAGGTGGATTTCCCATGAATGGGATTAGTGAATTTATAAAGAGGTGTTAGAGTGCTGCCTCAATCCTTAAAACTATATTACAACAGTAATTATTCATTATTTCAGTTTCTATAGGTCAAAAATCACCAGTGTGATGATATTTGGAGGTGGGCCTTTGGTTGGTGAGTAGCACACAAAGGTGATTTCCCATGCATGTGATTAGTGAATTTATAAAAGGGTCTCAGAGAGCTGCCTCAACCCTTTCACCCTGTATAAACACAGAGAGAAGGCTCTTGCTATGAATCAGAAATTTATGTGTGTTTGTTTGTCTATGTGATCGGAGGAAAACAGTAGTTACGGAAGGGAAAACAATAAATGTGGGCTGAATAGCTATCTTCCCATATTTTACATTTGGCCACTGGAGTTATCATGTGCAGAGACTATTTCTATATCTTATCTTCTATCAAGGTTTATTTGAGAATGCCCTGTTGGGTCAGGGTCCGAGGCAGTAAGCCAGATGAAAGGACCGGTATCCAAAGAATGCAGAGAAAAATATAAAGGGAAAGTAAAGTTTCTTTTAAGAGCAGACTTGTTGAGAAATCATAACTGAATTCCTTGCAAACGTTTATTTGAAGGGTTACTTGTTTGTAACACATTATCTCTAACGGGTCTAAATGTCAGGAGTCTTTTATTTGTCTCTGTTTTTGATGGTTTTGCTTGAAAGTTACTTCTTGCCAACACTACCCTGGCACATACGCAGGGCTGAAACAACTGTTTTCTCCAGTCCCGTCACTGTTGGGTTCACTGCCAGCTTCCTCACGTTCCTATCGGAACGCAGCTTCACAATTGGCAAGAGCACTTCACTCCTGACATTATCCTACAGTCACAACTTCTCCCCCTTTACATTTTGAAGCTCCAATGTTTAAATGTCAACGCTTTAGTTTCAGAAATTGTTTTATATTCAAAACCTTTGCAACTGAAAGGTTTAGAAAAAGTCCTCTTAAAAATAATTTTATAGGCCTTAAATAGATACCCACAGTTATGCACTATTACCGAGAGTGGCCTACCAACTTTTCTCTTGTGTAATGATAATGATACCGGAATTTCAGGCTCTTGGTCTCGGTGATTAGAAGAAGGAATTGACGGACCACAATAGTGGTGGTAAGTTAGGATTTATTTATAGGAAAGAATTATAAGTAGAGGAAAAACTAAACCTCCAGGCAAGAGGACCCAGGAGGGGAGCAAACTCTCCTGCTCCCTCTCTAAGGTCCAGCCGAAGTCTGCTCTGGAGGGGAACAGGCAGCTCTTCCTGTTCCCTCTCTGAGTTCTAGCGGAGGTCTGCTTCTTAGCTGTTCTCTCTTTGAAGTCCTGCTGAAGTCTGCCCCTGAGCTCTCTGCTCAGGGGTTTATATAGTTCCAGGGACTTGTTTTGCCGGAACTTCTTAGGGGCGGGTCTTCATCAGTTACAGCCAGCTGTCCAATGAAGACCCGGGCCCTGGAAATTGACATGATATTAACCAGTCAGATTTGCACGTGGAGCAGACAGCAAGG
>CAUYRH010033393.1:0-17045 GCA_963574655.1 Perodicticus potto | reverse complement strand
TCATCTATTATTGATACTTTCTACTGCACAACAGAGTTGAATTGATTCCTCTAAGTCCTTAAACTCTGCCATATCCTTTCTGTATTCTTCAAATCTTTTATTCATTAATTTTCAACATTCTCATATATTCCCTTTATTGTTTTTACCAGCCATGTTTTAAGTTCTTTTTCTGTCATTTCCGTTAATTCTTTATAGGTGGAATCCTCTGCAGTAGCTATCTCATGATCCCTGGGTGGATTGCTCTATTCTGTATGTTCATGTTGCCAGAATTTTTCTGTTGGTTCCTCCTCATGTGTGTTTTTCCTTTGTTCTCTTTCTTCCCCTAATTTTTCCTTCTCACTGCCTCCTTTGCTTTGAATTGCCTTGTCTTAGAGCTTTGGTGTTGAAGTGGCCTTTTGTTATAAGGTCAAAAGGAAGAGAATGCAAAAAACAAGAAAGGAGAAGGGAAAAGCTAAAGAGGAAAATAAAAGAATGGTGGGTGGAGGAAGCGAATTGAAGGAAAGGAGAGAAAAAGGACTATAAAAGAGAAAGAGAGTGACAGGATAATGGTGCCATTTGTCAGGGTACTTTAAACACATTTGCAGCTTTAGGACTTTGGGTGGCCAGGCTGGGTCCTATGAAGTCAGGAGCTCCTTACCAGTCTGGGCAAAGGGAAGTCCCCATCTCTGCCAAATATATAAATAAATCAGCAGTGTATCTCAGTAAGCACCTACCAATACTTTCTTTATAAAGATCAAAGCGAGAAGGATATCCAAGACCATGAGCTCAATCCTTAGCCAGACCAATGCTGTGACCCCCTCATCCTCAGAGAAGAGAAAAAAATTTTAAAAAAAAGATTAAAATAATTAACAATATAATTATATAAGATAAAGAAGAAAAAAGGCTATCTTAGCTGTAGTATGAGAAATTTATGTGGTAAAGATGAGAAAAATGGAATAATAGCTATCAAAAGAGAGAGAAAGGAAGGAAAGAATAAGAGGAGTTGAAAACCATAACAAAAATGGGAGCTATTTCTATTGAAAAATGTAAAAATGAAAAAAATAAAAATATAAACAAAACAAAAGCACAACTAAACAGGAAACAACAACAAAGGAGAAAAAAATGAAAAGAAAAAAACTAGGGGAAAAATTGACAAAAGAAGCAAAAAATGTAAAATTATATGTGTGTATGTATGTGTATGTGTGTATAGTAGTGCATTGCTGGATACCAGGTTGTATTGTGGTGTTAGTAGATGGAGAACACACACTGGATTTTCTATATGTGATGAGGGTCAGAACCCACTCTCTAGTTGTAAAGGAAACTAGGTCTTCCTGACTTCATTGTCCTCAATTTGGGCCTATTCTCTACATCAGCATTTAGTACCTGTGACGGAGGAGGGGTCCCAAAGTTCTCACCAGATTTCCAGGAGGCCTGTCAGGCAGTGTCCCCTGACAGTAAAGTGACTCTCCTGCTCAGCTCACCCGAAGATTGGCTGCTGGAGCTTAGCAGATAAGCCAGAGCTGGCAGTACACTGGAACCCTTTAGCAGAACAGAGGAAGATAAAGAAGCCCCTGGAAGGGGGGCAGCTAATGACCTGGTCCATTTTGTTCCAAGGGGCCCTCTGGCACTCTGCATTCTCCTCTCAGCTGGAAGAGAGTGGCCTAGCCTGAATGCCCAAGCTCTGTGAGCCCCACTGGTCCCCCAAGGTTGATGCATTGTGACTGGGTGCTGGAAAATGTTGGGTGTGGATTCAGCAATAGATCCACATCAATGAATTCTAGGGCTGAGATTCCCAGGTTAGCACAGCTGCAGAAACACTACGGTCATGGGGGTGGCACCTGTGGCTCAGTGAGCAGGGCCCTGGCCCCATATGCCAGAGGTGGTGGGTTCAAACCCAGCCCTGGCCAAAAACAAAAACAAACAAAAAAAAGAAACACTACGGTCTTTAAAAGGAGGGAAATGACAGCACACACCATCTAGAACCCAGGGCATAGAAAGCAGGAAACTATTAGGGACATACCCCTCTGTAAACACAGAACTGACCATCCCATAGCATGTCTGTGCCAAATGTTCATGCTATAGCCACAGTGTTGGGTGGATAGAGGAGAGGTAGCCCCTGTCTCCACACCCTTCCTGGGCTCTGGCTCTGCTTCTACCTTATGGTGGCAACAATTTCCTACCCTATGCACTCCTCTCTGCACTTGTACTCCACTGGAAGGGGTGCAGGCAGCTTTGGATGGTAATCCTGGAGCCCTCTTGTTCTGGAGAGTGTGTGTTCTGCCTACCCCTGTCCTAAAAACTTTTCATGCCACTCTCTAGCCCCTTGGGACAACCTACTGTATGGATCAGAGCTCTGGAAACACTGTTGCTCTCCTGTGTCTCCCTGTTCCTTTTTGGTTGTCATAGTCCAACTAGGTGCTGGAGAATGTTCATGTGGGATCCAGTGACAGGGAGACTGAGGGGCTGTGACTTCCCAGAGAGACAGAGGCATCCAGCACACATGCAGGCCATCTCAGCTCAGGTCTCTGATGGGGGAAACAATTCTAAATGAGCCTGCAGCCCATTGCTCTTCTCCCTATGAGCTCTCAGTCTGTCATGGACAGCAGTGCCTGGATTCATCAGGGCAGAAGGGATGTCTCGCAGATGGACACATTGGGAGCTGGCAGACTGCCACTGGCATGAGGGGAAGAAAGTGAACCCTCCCACCTCGCCTTTCCACCAAACTCCAAATCCCTTAGGGGTTAGTCTCTGCCAAATCTTCCTCCTCCTTGTTCTGTTCTGACTTCTTTCCAGGAGATCTCCTGTAAAGGTAAATATCAGAAGCTTTTCCTCAGAATATCACCTGAGTTATGCCTTTTCACCTGCAAATTTTTCTCCTTTTCAGGATAATCTGGTGACTGATGTCTCTAGATGGCCAACTTGCCCTATCATTGCCTAATTTTACTTTTAATAAATAAAAGCTTAATAGGATACCTTTTCCATCATAAACTTGGTAAGTATAAAATATTTATATTTAATTCTAAAATTGGTGACCTTTTAGAGAAATGAAGTAATTTTATAAATTATAAATTTTATAAATTATAAATTATTGAGTAAATTGTGCTAATTTTTCTGGAAACTTTAAAAATGTTTCATCTTTTACCCATCAATTTTACTTTCAGGAATTTATTCAAAGAAAAATAAAGAAAACCTTGTCTACATTCACATTTAACTATTTATGATCGCAAATTATTTTTTAAAACCCCAAATACACAGCAGATAATTCCTAAATAGTGGGTATAATATTGTGTATTATTAATAGCTCTATTACTAGGAAGTATGTTTGTTAAATATTATCAAGTAAAACATACACAGATTGTAGGGCATCATTTACAGTTTATTTTTATATATACTCATGTACGAATTATGGATAGGGTAGAGTTGAGTAGGGAGGAATCTAATAAATATGGTAACAAATCTGAATGGGCCATTTACTAGCCATATGAACAAAGCCCATGACTCTAAAATTCCACTTCTTTATAATATCATGCACATGTGCTTCTGGACATATGTGCAAGAAAGTTGATAGCAGTGTTTTTCATAATAGTCCACCTGTTACAGAATGGATTTTTGAAAAACAAAGCATATTCACATAGCAATGAAAGTAAATTACACATAAATAGAATACAGCTATACATAAGTGTGACTCTTATAAATACAATATATAGAGCCAATGAAACATGATGCGTGCTACAGTGTGATTCTATTTATATAGTTTAAAATTATAGTAAAATGAAACCATATTATTCAGGCAAATGAGCATATGTAGCAAAACTATGGAGAAAACCAACAAAATAATTATCACATACGGATAGTAGTTACCTCTAGAGAAAAGCACAGGAGTGTGATCAATTATTCCCAGGTCTTCTAAAACGATGGCAGTGTTCTATTTCTCGGCTGCTGAAGAAGGAGATAGTTTGCATTACAACTGTTCATTAATCTGCACATTATAGTTTTACTTTTTATATATGTTATGATCTCTAATAAAATATGGATTTTTAAAAGTTGCCACTTTGTGTATTCAAGTACTAAGATTATCTGATTAAATGGGCTATTGCATATTGCAATGGTTTGAATGTTTTTTCCCTCTAAAACTCATGTTGAAGTTTAACTGCCACTGTAACAGCATTAAGTGGTGGCAACTTTAAGGATGATTCAGCCATGAGGGCTTTGTCCTCATTCATGGACAATGCTATTATTTCAGGAATGAGTTTGTTACTGTGGGAGTAGATTCATTACCTATGAAAGAGTGAGTTTGGCCCCTTCCTTCTCTGGCTCTAGGTCTGTCTCTGTCTCTGCCTATCTCTTCCATCCCATTCCTCCCTCCCTCTCTTTGCCCTTCCATGTGATGCCTTCTGACATGTAACAGCTCCCCAACAAGGCTTCTGCCAGATTCCACCCTCTTGATACTGGATTTCTCAACCTCCAGAACTGTGAAACAGTAAGTTCCATTCATTACAAATGGCTCAGTCTTAGATTTTCCATTATAGCTGCACGAAATGGACTATGGCACACAAAGAATGAATGGGTTTATCCCTTCCAGGTGTCTGTTATTCTAAAATACTATTCATCTCTTTTTGTCTACTGCTGTAGGGAACATATTTGGATTTTTCCAGTAGGGGGATACATTTTGCTACTATACCTTCCCTTACCCCTATTGCCACTGGGATTAGCCTGAAGCATTTACAAAGCAGATGGCCAGGTCTGCATGCCATCATTTTTACATGCCCACACATGGATTGAACTTATGAGTTTATTAGTACCTACTATAAATAACTGAATTAATTGAAGCTAGTCCTGTAAGGGAGATTAAGTGGACAACAAAACATAAGAAAAATAGAAATGCCTTTTAAAGTAATTAATTAAAACACCTATTAGTTTCACAGTGAAAAATAAAGAAATGGATTAATAGTATCAAGGCTGATGATTTTTTATGTGAATTTAAGTTATAACAGATATATCTTTCATTCTGAGCTAAAGGAAATAAAGAATAAAAACAAGTTAAGGACCATCTTTATATGTAAAGTATGGTACATTTTTAGTATTACTGTATTTGAGAAGCACAGCTAAATGCAAATAATGGCATTTTAAAATTATTTTCTAAGATCCAGAGATGAAGGAGATATGATAGGAATATTGATAACTATAACATATTGTTTAGAAGACTAACTACTGATAAAAGAGCATCTAGATTATAAGTTTATGTTCAAAATTTAAGTAGAAAATACATACAAAAGAAAATAAATAATATTTGGAATGTTCTCTATCAACTGTTATTTAAATTCCAAAATAATATTGTAATTAAATTTGAGAATAGACCTTATAATTGCCTCAATAATTCAAGATTTAAAATAAGCTATAGCTGCAAAGTATGCTTTTTTATAGGAGATATTAGAATCATTTTTTACTTTTTGGCTTTATTAAGTAAAGTTATGACTAAGCATCTTAAAAAATTATCTTAAATGGAAAACTTTTTAAATTTTAAACAAACTAGTATTTCATACATTATACTAGTGATTTCTTCTCCACTTTTAATAGACTATAACCAAATTTGTATCTATTTCTATCCTCTCCTAACTTTAAAATACTTAGTCTCTTTTCTATTCATATGTTAGTACAAAAGTAGACAAATTTTTCTAATTTTTAAATTATTTAATTATATGTTTGCTTTAGTGTCAACTTAGCCTTTAATTCTCCCCTCCCCTTTGATGGACAAATGAAAAGTAGAATGGATCCTGAGGAGAGCATTTCTTTATGTCCAAAATATTCAGGAATTGACACTGTTCCTTTTCAAGGCAATGACCCTTCCTGATTTATTAGCTTCTCCTTTTGGATTTATCCATGTGGGAAAACATTGCCAAACCTCATTTGTCTTTTCCTGCCCATATCCTTGTGTCATGACATTGAGGCACTTTGTTCTGCAAAAGTATTTTTTAAAAGGTGACAAGCCTTTCCCTGTGGAACATTTAAACAATAATAAAAACCAGTTTTAATTAGGATCTGGAATAACTGTTAAGGAGAAAGTAGGAAAGGGGCATGGCTCTCCACAGCTCTTGGAGGTGACTGATGTTATGGTTCCTAAGTTGTCCTTACCTACACTTGAACACAGACCTGTTATGTAAGTTGTTTATCTTTGAGAAATTCCAGCTCTCTTTTTTTGCTAGGCCCAACATTTTCTTATTATTAAGGATTGTGAAAACCACATTGCATTGTTCCTAGAACTACTGCATTAACAGCATTTCCATTTTAATTCTCAAAAATCATAGTTCTTCTCAATATCCAGTTTGGAATACTGAGGAAACTGAATAGCAAGATATTTTTGACCATTCTAACATTTAAAACAGTATCTTACTAAATGTATAGAGTTTTGGGGGAGGGTTGCAGTTTTTGGCCGGGGCTGGGTTTAAACTGGCCACCTTTGAGCCACAGGCATCGCCCACTAAATGTATAGTTAAACATTTAGAATATAATTGTTGGGAGAAATAAAACAAGATTATATATTATACTTTGCCTAGTTTATGGGATAGGAAACCAAAGCTACTAAACATAAAGTGGAAAATTGAGTATAAACAGTGTTAAATCTCTCTGGCTTTCCACTACAGTACATTCATTGGATGTATAATAATCTAAGGTGGTATAATAATCTTTTGTTTCAAAATAATAGTAAAGGAAAGATCAACAAAAAAACTTAGGAATATGATAGGACTGCAAAAATTTAGAAAAAAAAATACTAAAATTTAGCCATGGTGTCTATAAAATAGTTTCATGAAGAACATTACCCAGACATTTGCTTATTTTTTAATAAATGAGATTTCTGTACACACACACACGCAGAGTTTCTTATTTAGTTTTACTCTCTCTACTTGTATGCATCCTATATCCTAAGCACACTAGTTCTCCAATATGCCCATCCGATGAAGGGTTCATCATTCCCACTCATTCTTTCAGGGGGGCAATGCAAATAAAGCCTCACCTATAAACTCTTTCCAGACACCCCAATTTGTCCTCTCACTGCACTCCATACTTCTACCAACTTGTAATTATCTGTTCATATTTCAATCTTATCTATCAAAATGTGAGTTCCCTCAGGAAAGAAAAAATGTCATTAATTTTGCCATCTATGGTTAGTAACATTGTGGTTTTCATTCAGTTGTTGAGTGAGGTTTTCATTCATTCATTTGTTGAGTGAAGCAATATATAAATGACTGCTTCATAGTGATTTCTTTGAAGTATTCTTGAGCCTCTTACACATGTACTTTTTTCCCCAAAAATGTTCTCTGTGTGAGTGAATCCACCTACCTAGTTTTATAACAATAAACCATCTATTTCCATCATCCCCTTCCTTTGCATGTAATGATGATTTCACCCTCCCAGGAGGATTATTATAAGGTATTCACTTAGTAATTACACTTTAGCAAGCTATGGAATTTCAAATAGAGATATATTTAGGTTCATTACTTCCTTTATTATGTTGTCCAATTATTTCCACTACATTTCAAAGCCTAATAAAAGACATTAATTGATATTCTGATGGTTTAAAAGAATTAATGTAATCCTCAAAATTTAAATACACTACCAGAGAATAACAAGGGTCACAAGTGGAAACATGCAGAATCAACATCAACAATGATACCAATGAAATATTTTATTTAGTTGGGATTTCATAACTTAGAGATATGAAAAATTTAGAAAGGTGACAAAAATGCATCATGATACTGGAAGACAACAAATTAAAAACTAAAATAAAAAGAGAATCATAAAAAAAAAAAACATTTAGTTCTTTTCTTTCCAACAAGTATAAAACTAAAGAATATGATGTTGAGAGGAATTATTCTAGCTATACATAAATTGCCAGTAAGATTATGGGGTGGGTGTGTTCACTCCTTGTTAATTTCTGTGCCTTTCAAAATATCAAATGAACATTTAGTGCTTGGATAATCTTATGGAAATAAAATAAATAACTAGAAAAATTGTTCAGTACTCCTAGTTCTTAAACATAGAAACATTTTACTGAAAAATGTTCTAAAGTATCCGTCCCTAGAGATTATTAGAAATAGGATAGAGACAGATTAGTTTGAAATAGGTCAAGTAAAACTCGTTTAAATGGTGACCTCTACATCTGCCTTCCATTTCATAATGACTATGATTGATTCCTAAGTGTTGTTTAAAATGCTAAAATTGCTGTCTAAAGAAAACATAATCTAGAGTGAAATAAAAATAAAATTTTTTGTGAACTAGTAAGATGCATACTTTACTATATTATCAAATAAACCATTTCTCCTCTTCTTTTCTGAGATTTCTCTAAATTTTAGACCATTTTTTTCCTTTTCATTCCTTTAATAAATATCTCCTTTTGTAGTAATTTTAGGAAAAAATCATTAAAAAACCACATAATGCAAACCTGATAAGGTACAACTATTGCAACAGAATAGATAAATGATCTTAGTCATATATTAACTTAAATTTATAAAATGTTGTGCATACAAGAATGGAGAAGCAAGAATCCAATGTACTCTATTCTAATATGAAGGCAGTAGATGAGCTAATACAAGGGGGAGGTAGGAAACCGAGCAAGTGGGGAGAGAGGAGGAGGCAAGGGGATGGGGGATCACCATGTATGGCACCTCTTGGGGGCAGGACACAATTATAAGAGGGACTTTATCTAACAAATGCAATCAATGTAATCTAATTCTTTGTACCCTCGATGAATCCCCCCAAATAAAAAATAAAATGTGCATAAAAAGCAACATTAAGAGCTAAAGAAATGAAAGATTTCCTAACTCTTCTATACCATTACACAGTGGACAGACAAAAAAGAAAAATGAAGGAAGCTCTGGGTATATGTAAAGTTTGAACATTTTGAAATTGTTGATACTTGGGTGTTTCTTACCTAAATAAAAATTGATTTCACATGATCCAACATAAGTATGGCTATCCAAAAAAAATATTTATATGATATCATATTTAACAAAATAAATAGCAGTAAGATTCATACTATTCAACTATTCATATGTAAAATGGGAAATTTGTTTCACCTCTGTAAGCTTTTGTCATTTGGAAATTTTATTTTAACTGTCCTAGAAGCATTTTAACCAAAGACTGCTCGCTGATAAATCCTTTAAAAAGAAGTAATAAAGATAAAATAAATAATTTAACAATTTTATGATGAATAGAAATGGATATAAAACTGTATAGCCACATGTGAAAATGTGAAACAGGATCCTCATCCCTCAACACTCACAAATATTAATTCATGATGGATAAAGACTTAAACCTAAGGCACAAAACTTTAAGAATTCTAGAAGAAAATGTTGGAAAAACTCTTACAGATAGCAGACTCAGGAAGAATTTAAGATCCCAAAAGCAATCACAAAGACAACAAAAATAAATAAATGGGACCTGATCAAACTACGTAGTAAAAAGTTTCTGGACACAAACAATAGAGTAAATAGATAACCTGCAGAGTGGGAGAAAAATATTTGTATGGTATTCATCCAATAAAGGGCTAAGAACCATAATCTACAAAGAACTCAAGCAAATCAGCAAAAAAGAAAAAAAAATCATGCAATCAGCAACCACATTAAAAAATGGTCAAAAGACTTGAACAGAAAATTTCAAACGAAGATAGTCCTATGGCCAACAACACATGAAAAAATGCTCAACATTTCTAATCATCAGAGAAATGCCAATTAAAACTACAATGAGATAGCACCTAACTCCATTGAGAATGGGTTTTATCACAAATCCCAAGACAACAGATGCTGGCATGGATGTGGAGAGAAAGGAAGACTTATACACTGCTGGTGGGACTACAAATTAATACAACTTCTATAAAAAGTAGTATGGAGATACCTCAATGAATTAAAAGTAGACGTACATTTGTTTTTTTTATTTGTTTTTCGTGTGTGTTCCTTAAAGTTTTATTTTTTTCACATTGTTACTTTTATTTTTTTATGTTTTTTATTTCTTTTTTTATTTTTTATTTAATCATAAACACATAGACCATTACATTAATGCATTTATGGGGTACAATGTGCTGATTTCATATAGAATTAGGAAGGCTTACATCACACTGGTTAATATTACCTCATCTCATTTACTTAGTCATTGTGTTAAGACATTTATACTCTATACTAATAGATCCAACATGTACCCTTGCATTATGCACCATAGGTGTGATCCCACCATTAAGCCTTCTTCGATCTGACCTCTCCTCTCCTCCCTCCTTCATCTTGGGCCCTAGTTGTGATCTATTCGTCCTATGAAAGTGTGAGTGATTGTGAATTGGTTTCATAATAGGGCTGAGTACATGGGGTGCTTTTTCTTCCATTCTTGAGATACTCTACTAAGTAGGATATGTTCCAGCTCCTCATGTAAATGTAAAAGAGGTAAAGTCTCCTTCTTTTTTTAAGGTTGCATAATACTCCATGGTATACATATACTACGATTTATTATTCCATTCACGGGTTGATGGGCACTTGGGCTTCTTCCATAACTTGGCTATTATGAATTGAGTTGCATGAACAATCTGGTACAAATATCTTCCACTTCTAAGTATTTGTCCAAAGGAAAAAAAGAAATCTTATCAAAAAGACACTTGTGCTTGAATTTTTATAGCAGCACAATTCACAACTGAAAAGGTGTGGAAACAACCCAAGTATGCATCAATATATGAATGGATTAATAAAATGTGGTATATGTATACCATGGAATATGACTCAGCCATAACAAAAATGGTGATCTAGTATATTTTATAACAACCTGAATGGAACTGTAAACCATTCTTCTAAGTGAAGTATTGCAAAAATGGAAAAACAAACAGCACAGGTCCCCCAATTTACAAAATTGGAACTAGTAGATCAACATTTGTAATCTAGTGTTTACTAATACGGAAGTAAAACCCCGTGGCAAATCAAGTAGGTGAAGAGGGATGGGGAGGTTGGGTAAATTCAAACCTAGCTGGTATGATGTACACACTCTGGGTGAAGAGCACACTTACAATTTTGACTTAAAATTTTGACCCAAAAGCAAATTATATGACCAAGATGTGTGTACCTCTATGATATTCTGAAATTTTAAAATATTAAAAATAAAATTAAATAAATCAGACAAAATTTAGCTTTTATAAGTAGGAAATTGCACTTCGTATAATTTTGATTTTCAATTTTTAAATAAACTTTAGTTAATTTTTACTCTTTTAGTTACTTTCAGGTGTTTTCTAATACTAACACAAATATATATATGTATTCATCAAAACAAGTAACACATGCATGCATTAGCGTAAGGATCTTATTCAACTATTTTGTTATACTTCTTTAATTTATATGTGTATATCAAAGGTTTGAGAACATCTCCAAAGTAGAGCACCATAGGTATCTTCTTCAAGATAAGCAGAACCAAGATTAAGACCAGATTTTAAAGTATTTCCAAACAAAATTTAGAAAATGTCTTAAAATTTTGAAATTATAAAAGATATCATAAATTAAAATTCTAGGAGAATGTTATAAATATATATAAATTCATCAAAAATTTAATGTATTTTAAATATGCAATACAATTCCCCCTACATGGCAAGCAAAATATTTATAAGTTATGTAATTTTACCTTTGATTCATAAGGAAATACATACTTTGCTCCACTTCAAAAGAAATGGAAACCTTTAAGCAGACAAAAAGGCTGTTAGATATAGTGCTTGTAAGTTCACGCATTGCTTTCAATATAGAAAGGATATTTCTACCTCATCTAACAAAATGGAATCTTATTTTGATTACACTTGATCACCTTCTTGTATCATTTGTTCTTTCTGCCAAAAAAACGGAGAGTATCTCAGACTATTGTGGCAAATATACTTTCATCAGCCCCCGCAATACTTCTAAAAGTAAAGTCATAAAACAGTTTGTTGATCCTTAAGTCGACAAAAGTACAAGGAACGGTGGGACACTAAATGAAACCAGGAAATGGGACAGTGAACACATCTCTGCATTTTTTAACCATCTTATCTTTATTACATAGTTCAATATTCTTTTATTCAATATTCAATATTTATTCAATATTCTTTTTGACTTCTAAACTTTGTTTTCTATTTTTTTATGTGTGCAGAAAAATTCTTCTGCTATTCTAAATCACTCATTCGAATTTCTTCCTTCGATGCCTTCTTTTGAATCATTTTTTATTCCTACATGCATGCATTTTTTATTCCTTGATACATTCAAATTCTTTCCCCCTAAAAAATGCTGAGATCAGTATCTTTTACAAATCACCACAAGGCAAAACATAAACACCCAATCTACTAAGCCAGAAATAAGCAAAATGCTTCATTAAATATGCCTCAAACATACAAGATAGAAAGAAAAGAGCAGAAAAAGAGAAGACAGGAGAAAAGAAAGGGGAGAGGTAAGGAGGAAGAGAAGAAAGAAAAGAAGGAAGAGAGGAAGGGAGAAAAGATGGAGATATGAAGGAAGGAGGGAAGGAAGGGTGGAGTGAGAGAGGGAAGGAGTTTAAACATTTTTATTGTCTTTATATGTAGTAAATTCAAAGAAGCCTACATTAAATGAATTACTTAAGACCAACCTCCTTTATACTAAGCACATAGACTTTATGCAGTCCTAACAAAGTAACAGAATAAAACCACAATGTGCAAACCAACCACAAAGCTCCTTGAACACTTTGTAGCAGCCACAAAATGAGAAATACTTCAGTGCAGACCTTTTATTTATCCCCCACCTACGTGAATACTGAATATCTAATTTATGCAAAATTATGAAGTCATTGTAAGTTTCCCCAATCTCCACCTTTCTACTTTTGTGTCCTTCTTCCTTTCCTAAGATTTTAGGCTATGGATCCCAATGTTTTCTTGCTCTTTCACTCTGTCCTGGCCTTCAAGTGTCAGTTCGTAGACAAGGGCACAGTACCTGTAAAATGTGAGTGTCACTTCACAATAAAATGTTTCCTGACCCAGACATTTGTAATTTTAGCCTTTTAATGGCATTCATAGGAAGCAAAAAAAAAAAAAAAGGGTTGGTTTTTGGTATGGCTTTTTGTTTGAAAACTTTCTTTCTGTGCTCCGCCATTCATGGAAAAGATTCTAGTCAATCTTAGGCTAAGAAGGTGAGGATAATTACACTTACCTGGGTCAAACAGAATAAAAACAAAAATTTTAAAACTTAGAACAATGTTTCTCAAACTACATACCATTTGAATGAGAATTAGAATATTTCTGAAAATTTAGATTCTTGAGCCCTACCTCATACCCACTGCATTATGATCTCCATTGAAATAGTCCAAGAAGAACATGTCACAATCTGGCTTCTCATGTATCTAAACACTGAAAACTACCACTTGAGGGTATGAATTCAACTTGTATTCATGTAAAAGGGAAGTAATAAAGTAAATGCATTTTT
This sequence comes from Perodicticus potto, assembly GCA_963574655.1. Lineage (NCBI taxonomy): Eukaryota > Metazoa > Chordata > Mammalia > Primates > Lorisidae > Perodicticus > Perodicticus potto. The sequence goes on along the minus strand of CAUYRH010033393.1, from coordinate 3,627 downwards.
CTAAAATAAACTTTACCTCAGATTTGTGTTTAATTTTTCTTGAGTATCTTATTTTTATGTGTTATGTCTGCTTTGCACTGTTTGGTGTAGAAATATTGTTATTAACAATCTTCTCGTAATTTAAAAAAAGAAAAAGAAAATTCCATGCTAGGTTGGTTTTGTAACTAGACAATGATGTCACTGACATCTTTGTCAGCATCTCTGTAATGGCAATCAAATGAATGAAAACAAAAGCCATGAAAGGGGTTTTAAATTAATTTTCTCTTCACTTAAACAAACAGCAGGAGAAAAGATTTCTTCTATGATTAAAAATGACATCATGCATTTTCTGCAAAATAGTATCCTCCAAAGTAATTCTATTTTTAAGACAATGTATGCAGTCCTTTATTTTTTAAACTACAATAAACTATTTTAAAGAGTTTCTTTCTTTTTTATAAACAAAGATACATATTGTTGATTACATTATCTAGTACCTAAAGTTGTAGGGATTAATGGGTTGTTTGTCTTTCTTCTATGACATTCTTTCAAATTTAAGGTAGCTCACTTTATCTGCAATTAATCCTTAGCTTCAAAGAAGAAGGGAGTGATAAAGAGTGTTAACAAGTTTAGACAAATTAAATTTAGCACAGTTTATTTGAGCAAAAATTGATTTATGAATTGGGCAGCACTCAGAACAATAGAAAAACTATCTGGGCATAGTGGTGGGTATTGTCAGTAGAGACAGGGTCTCACTCTTGCTCAGACTGGTCTCTAACTGCTGAGCTCAGGCAATCCACCACCTCTGGCCTCCCAAAGTGCTAGGATTACAGGCACACAACAGGCCTGGTCTCTCTCTTAATTGAGACTCTCAGAGAATTATTGTTTTCCTTGTGTGTCCATTCATATTTAAAAGATAAGCATTAAGAAGCTTACTGGAAGTTCTCTACTGGAGATGGCGCTTATTAACTTGGGGCTTCATTATAAGGTCCTCATGTGGCAAGCCATTTTTTTCCAAAGGTCCTTTTATGTCTGTATCTAAAAGCTATTTTTTCTGTGCTAATTCAGAGAAGCCTACATTTTCTTACTTTGGAAGACATAGATTTTATTGCCTACTGATATTCTGGAATTTAAATACTAAGGAAAAAAGGCCTGTGCTCCCACTTTGCAGATTGGCTCTTAATTCCCCTTTTTAGACATGCTGCTCACATCTGTAGGATCCAAGGTGCCTACCTAATATTTCCTAACCAGCTAATTTAATGAAATCACTTAGAAACTCACTAACACATCACTCTATTTTAAACACTTTGTATAATTCTTGTCACTAGCTAATATTTTTCTTGTTTACTTACTGCTTTCCTAAAAAAATTTATTTGCATTGCCTTCCACAATGAGACCAGAGACCTGATCTTTTTCACTTATAGTGAAGTTGCTTATAAATACTCATCAAAGAATAAATAACTATATGAATGAATGGAATCTGAGTTCCCTAATAGTAAATTTTTGCAAAACGTAAACTGCAGATGATGGGAAGATTGAAAGGAAAAGACAGAATTGTGTCGCTTTCCAGTTGGATCTTCTTTACTCCAAATGTAGTTTTTAAAATCAGTACTCATATTTTTCATGGGTGTCTCAACCATACTGTCTGAGGTATTCTATGCCTTCAAGGTATGAGCCTTTTTTGGTTCTTTGTGTGCAAATGGAAGATTTTGTTTCACTATCAACTCTACATAGCTACTTTATGCTACCCCTCCCCTGTCTGCGCTGTCCTCTTCTTTTTCTTAGTCCTAAGGAGCTTATTCTACTTGCTCCCCTTTTATGTTATTTAAGTGGGAAAAAGACAGACGATCTAAACCGGCATGGTCCATCATGCTTACCTGAAACTAGATTATTGTAATATGAAAACCCAGTGTTTTCTCTTCCTTCTTTTCCTTGCATCACTGTAAGGAGTGGTTCTTTTCCCATTTACTTAAGGTTCCATATCCAGAATGATCTTTTTAAATTTCAAATATAGTTATGCTGCAGACTCCTGTCCATTTAAAATACTTGAAGAGCTTTGCATTGCTATAGGATATGGGCAAAAGTCTCTATATAAAAACACCTGTTTTGCTCAGCCTGCCTCTCTGGTTTCAGCTTTTATCCTGCTCTCACTAGATCACTACAACCAAATATGACCAACCTCTCCTTTTTTCCATGTACTTTTATCCCTGCCTCAACTATCACTTCCTCAGGTAGGAGTCCCTGACCTCCTAGACATGACAAACTCTATTGTAGTCTCTCATTGAACTGTATACGTTTCATTACCAGCACTTATCATGGCTGTAATTGATTTTTAATTATTTCATCATGATCAGTGAGAGAGAGAAATATTAACTTCCTTGCAGGGCATCAGTATACAGCAGTCCCTCCTATCCACAGGGAGTCCATTCCAAAGCTGCCCGTGGAGGCCTGAAACCCCGGATGGTACTAAATGCTGTGCGTGCATTATGTGTTCTCAGTCTGATAACTGAGACGGCTGCTGAGTGACTCACAAGCTGGAAGCGATCCCAGATAGGACGGAGCTACTCAGAATGGTCCACAATTTAAATTATGTTTGCTTCTGCAATTTTCCATTGAATATTTTTAATATTTAAGTTACCCTGAGCAACTAAAACTACGGCAAGTGAAACCACAAATAAGGGAGGGGACTACTGTGTGCCTACGACCTAGCCTGCGACTTGAAGTTATGGAAATGCTTGATAAAAATTTGTTGAATGAAAGAACGAATGGATGTCATCAAGCACAAAGCGCTATGAAAAGACAGGACGCATGCCCACACGCAGGGTGAGAGGAACGCCCTCCAACCCTTGCGCGGCTTCCTTCCTTCTAGGCAGACGCCACTCCCTGCTCTAGACCTGGCCTGGAGGCTTTCACACGTTGCTACCAATGACTCGGATTTTCCTTAATACCCTCTTCTCTTTATATTTGGTTCAAAACAGGCATAAGGTTTAACTTATGAACTCTGTTGTATTAGATTTTTTTTTCTTATGAACTTATAAACTCTGTTATATTAGATTTTTTTATTTGTGGAAACACAGAAAATTAGCTCTAAATCTTCTGAATCGCTCAATTCTATCATTTCCACTATTAGACCCCATTGTGCTATTGGTCTCTCAAGGAAAGCCTTTTTATTTATTTATTTACTTACTTATTTACTGGGGCCAGGCTCAAACCTGCCACCCCCAGTATATGAGGCCGGTGCCCTACTCCTTGAGCCACAGGTGCCGCCCAAAAGCCTTCCTATTAAAATGAGTCATGAGAGTTATAAAAAATGAGCCTGGGATGGCCATGTCAACTATTTCATAATAGTGAGTTAATTCTCATCTATAAAAAATGTAAAATCTAGCCCCAGGTTTGCCTTATAGTGGAGTGCCAGGAGAGAAAAATTCTTTTGGACACTTGAGCAACTTTTTCTGTACTTCTCTCTAATCCTGGTCTTTTATCTCCCAAATCCATAACTGTACAGGTGTCTGGACAGCTGGTTACCAAATTTTTCTCCCAGCCTCTAAGCTGCAATTGGGATGACTTGCTGTTCTCTCATGCCTCCCTAATCATCCCTGAAAGTGCTGCTCCCCGTTTGGGGAGGGACATACTAACTAAAACAGGAACTTT
>CAUYRH010033392.1:0-22961 GCA_963574655.1 Perodicticus potto | reverse complement strand
GCTGTATGAATTCAATTAACATACAAAGATCCTTTCCAAATCCAAAATATTTATATTTATTCAATCATGACATAATGCAGGCTGTTTGTTTTCTTTATCTGGGGATGGTACCTCCTACCTAAATATATTTAAATTCCACCTCACCTTTAAGACTCAAACGTCCCTGAAAGTGAGCTTTCAGGGACATTTTTTACTGACATGTATCTCGTATTTAGTGACATATTTTATGTGGGAGAGAGACTTGAGGGCACAACCATATTTTCTTTTCTTCAGTTTTCCTGTATACCACTAAAATTAAGGTTTGTTTCCGTCACTCATTCACTTACTGATTCAACATTTTTTTCTGGAACTACCATAAGCCTTGATCTATGTTGAATGCCATTGAATGCCATTGAATGCTGCAGCCACGAAGATGAGATGGGCAGAGTCCTGGATCTTTAATGAGCTCAAAACTGAGCAGCAGAGACAAGACTCATTAATACAGCCTCATAGTGCAAAGGGATAAACACTACAATAAAGATATGTATAGACAAGAAGAAAAAGAAGCCACTAACAAACCTACAAGGGGAAACAAGCCTCACGGCAATGAGGTAGCTTAAGTTAAATTCTGACAGATGAGTAAGAATTTGCCAAGTAGAGAATAGTGGAAAGGAATTTTAGTTGAAGAAAAGCAGGAAGCAAGGTAGGAATGTGTGCAGAGAATGAGAGTTACCCAGCATAGGATGGGGGCGACAAGGGTGGGGGGTGGGAAGTGAGGGAGTGGGAGGTGTCACAGTGAGGGGTGCAAAGGGAGGGCTGCTTGGGCTGTGGAGGTCAGCAAGGAAAGGCAGGGTCAATATAACAGTGCGTGCTTTATCATAAAGGCAATAGTCATGAAAAGTGAGCAGAAATGTGGTGCAATCAAATTTATAACTTTCAGAAGTTTTTCAATAGCACCACTGATCTGGTGGTATTGGGAGGAATGAAGAAGAAAGAAAAGGAAATGCAAAAGCCAAGGAGACATTTAAAGGGTTGACACAGTAATCCAACTAAGGCAGTGAAATTAAGGATGTGGAAAAAAGGCGTGACAAAAATTTAGACTGCCTATTTGCAGTTTATGGCCACCACAGGGATAAATCAGTGATTGTGAATTGGTTTGTATACGATGGAAAAATACTCAATTCTGTTATGCTTTTGAGTCTCCTATATGGAGACTCAGTAACTATGCAGCATGCCACTAGTTACTGAGTGGCAATCATGTGCAAAAAGAAAACATTAAATTCAGACTGATTAGCGAATCAAAGAGACAGATACAGTGACTCAGAGAAGTGTCGTGGAGAATGTGCCCTAATGGAAAGCATCACAGTGAATGTGTCTCAGTGCTCTGATGCTGGTATAAAAAACAGTTAGTGGAAAAATAATAGGCCTGTGATAGTTTTGAACAGTTAGCTTCCTATTAAAACGCCCATCTATCATTTGAAAACTAAAATATTTTTTAAAAAACAGACACATGCAATCTTTTTGACACATGTGAAAAGGTCTCTTTCTAATCTGACACATTTCAAGTAAACAGTCAAATATGTCTCCAAAAATGTCTTGAGCTAAAGATGAAAATGGATAATTTCTTTTCCCGGAAGAAATTTTCAGTGAAGCTTTTCTGTCTTTCAAAGTAGGGGAGGGAAATGAAATAGTTTTAATCAGAAAAGAGGTAACAATGTTTTGTTGTTTTGTCTTCCAGTAAAACTGCTACTTAAAAGGCTTAGGGCATATAATGGAATATATGCCCTATATATATATTTGTTTTGTTTTATTTTTTTGTTTTTTGCAGTTTGGCTGAGGCCAGATTTGAACCCGCCACCTTCGGTATATGGGGCCGGCACCCTACTCGCTAAGCCACAGGTGCTGCCCCGCCCTATATATTTTTATTATATTATTATATAGTATTCTGGTCATTATATTTATATATATTATGTGTATCTATATATGTATATACAAATATATATAATATATAGGTATATATATACACACATACCAGAATACTCAGCCTTAAAAAGGAAGGAAATTCTGACACACGCTATAACATGAAATACCCAGTCACAAAAAGACAAATGTTCTATGATTCCACTTATACTAGGTATCCAGAGTAGTACAATTTACAGAGACAGAAAGTAGAATAGTAAGCACCAGGGGCTGCAAGGTAGGGAGGTGTGGGGAATTAATGTTTCCCAGGTATAGAGTTTCAGTTTTGCAGGATGAAAGGAATTCTAAAGATGGATGTTGGTGATGGTTGCACATCATTGTGACCACACTTTATGCCACAGAGCTGTACACTCAAAAATGGTTAAGATGGTAGATTCGATGCTATCTGTATTTGACCACAATTTTTTAAAAGGGCATACTTCTCTTTCCCTGCAAGTCACTCTCTGGGAAAAAATTGGCTCACAAGACTCTGCTATCCTGATACCTAACATCCAACGGCAAAATAATCAGGGGTGTAGTCAGCTTCTAATGAGGTGATATAGAGAACAAAACTATCCTTTTCCAGAAGCTTGTCACCTCAGGGATGCCTGCTGTGTTCATTCACCTCGGTCTTACCAGAAAACACCCCTTCCACTGCTACAAAAGATAACCTACTGGCTGCCATAAAGACGATCTCTAAATCTGGCTAAGGCTTAATAGCTCCAGCTTTAATATTGTAGGACTCATTCTTTACTGAGAATCTGTTCCCTGGATTCCTAAAGAATAACACTTAGTTCTTTGTTTAGTCAGCTGCTCCCCCCCCCCACCAATTTTACAGATGAACAGAGGAGAAAATTACACCAATGGTTGCTTAAGAAGGTTCAATGATATTATTTTTATATTTTGTTTTTATTAGTTAGAATGAGTTCAAGTCAGATAATTATTTCAACACAGGAGCTTCTTAAACATAGCCAGAGGTCAGGGACACATTTTATTGATCTTCTAGATATATAGCAGAATACCTAGAAAAGATGACCCCAACATGCTTAAAGAATGGAGATCCCCAAAGAAAGGTCAAATTAAGCTCAGGGCACTCCAGTCATTACTTAGTAAAATATATTCAACAATGAGGGGTGAACCTGTATTATATTGAGTACCTTCCATGAAAATCTCCTAGAGGCTGGCAGTGCCCGTAGCTCAGTGGGTAGGGAGCTGGCCACATACACCGAGGGTGGCAGTTTCAAACCTGGCCCAGGCCTGCTAAACAACAACTGCAACAACAAAAAAAAATAGCCGGGCGCTGTGGCAGGCGCCTGTAGTCCCAGTTACTCAGGAGGCTGAGGCAAGAGAATGGCTCGTGCCCAAGAGTTTGAGGTTGCTGTGACTTGTCACGCCACAGCACTCTACTGAGGGCAAAAGCTTGAGACTCTGTGTCTCAAAAAAAAAAAAAAAATCTCTTAGAGGCCAATTGTTTCAATTCTATCTCACCTTTAACATGGTTCCTACTGAATTTGCTTTGAATCTCTAGAACGGCAGTCATTATCCTCTGCCTTACATTTATGGGTACTTCTCTGTGTGTCTGTTGAACTGGCCAGAATGTAAGTGCTGGAGGGCGGGGCCTGGGTTCTGGTAATTTTTATTTTATTTTATTTTTTTTTATTGTTGGGAATTCATTGAGGGTACAAGAAACCATGTTACACTGGTGCATTTGTTGGGTAAAGTCCCTCTTACAATCGTGTTTTGCCCCCAAAAGGTGTGGCACACACCAAGACCCCACCCCCCTCGCTCCTTCCCTCTCTCTGCTCTTCCTTTCCCCACCCCTCCCTCATTCTTTCTCTCTCTGCTCTCCTCTTCCCTCACCCCCACCATGTCAATAGTTGTCATTAACTGTCCTCATATCAAACTTGAGTACGTGGGATTCATGCTTCTCCATTCTTGTGATGCTTTACTAAGAATAATGTGTTCCACTTCCATCCAGGTTAATACAAAGGCTGTAAAGTCTCCATTTTTCTTAATGGCTGAATAGTATTCCATAGTGTACATATACCATAGCTTGTTAATCCATTCCTGGGTTGGTGGGCATTTAGGTTGTTTACACATATTGGCGATTGTAAATTCAGCTGCAATAAACAGTCTAGCTGCATGATTTTTAAAGGGACATAAAGGGGTTGGGAGAGCAAAGCATCTGAAGTGGTTATGAGGGTTAGAAAATACAAGCAAGATGTTCATCAGAATTATTTGTAAATGAAAAATCAGGAATTCCCGCTTGATACAGAATGACCTACATGGTAACAAGATATCCTTCTCTATTTTGAGACTGGAAACTGGAGCAATGTTGTCCAAAGTGCAGTACGGATACTAGTGGTGGGGCCTGATGTCTACCAGCTGGGACATATTAGCTGCTTTGCTTTCAATGGGACCCAAATTGTACTGTCATCTGAACACAGCCTTTCAACTCAAACAAAGCAGATAATCAAGCGGGGAGAGCCTCTGGAGGCAACTAGGGTACAAAAAAAGGACCTTTTTTGAATTCTTCTGCTGTGTAAAGGTGGAGTTGTTTTCCTGATGGGTGGAGGACAAGAACTTCTTTGGCTCATGAAAAGTAATACTGGTTATTGTTTAAGGTGGTCAGATAGACTTAGTCTTTTCATGTGCATTAATAAAATAAAGTGTGAACCACACAAACAGATTCATGGTAAGTAGATATGGCAGGAATTACAAAAACTCTTTGTGTGGTAATGGCTAAAAATGGGCTCTGAGTAAACAGAGTGAAAGAGAAGGGTAGGTGATAAGGGACAAGTAAGGAGGGTTCCCCTCATCTAGGTAGCTCCCCTCCTTTAGGCCTGCCTTAGATTTTGCAAATGCCTGCCCCTGGGCTGCAATGCAGCACCTAGGTAGAGAAAGGAACTGGGGGTGGAAGGATTTAACAGGATCACTTTAAACAATTACCAGATCATTTAATTCAGTTGCGCTCTCCCTTTAATTGAGAAACAACTCATGCTTTGCAATTTAGTCCTTTTCCACATTTAATTAGGGGCTCCAATGTGTAAAGAGTGAGTGCTATCAATCACATCAGAGCTGCAGCACTCATTTCCACATAAACAGTAGAGAGCTAGTTATTACCATAGAAGGTCCATTCTCAATGATCTTTAATCAGTCAAGTGTTCTCCCCTCCTTCCTCCTGGCACTTACGAAGTGCCTTTTCACCAGGCACCATGTAGCCCAGAGTCTAATAGTGTTTTACCCATTTTAAGGTAAGTAAACAGGAGAATGGCAACACAATGTAGGAAGAAAATAGTAATATTTCTTCTCATCCATTGCAAAGGTCATGGCTGAACACTTCTGTGACAAAAGGCAGATTGACAAGAGAAAAGCAGCATAACAAGTTTATTTAATCAAAGTTTTATGTGACACAGAGCCTTCAGAAATGAAATTCCAAAGACTAATAAAAAACAGTATTTTTATGATAAAAGAAGTGGGTCATTGAGGAGAAACATGATTGGACAAAAAGGATATGATCAAATGGTAATGGAACAGAGAAAATGGCCTAAAAACATGACAAACATGTTTTCTTTTAAACTTCCCCACTGCTTTGGGTACTAAGTCCTGCATCGCTGCCTTAGGCCAGCATCAGGAGGGGCAGGGGAAATGTCTTTTGTTCTTTGTGCTACAGGAGATGGCTCGGCTGAACTGTCCAGTTGGGAGTCCCAAGGGGGCTGAGGTCTGGGCAGAGGTCTGGGCGAAGGTCACAAGACTGATTGTCTTCAGTGGAGATGGCACAATCAGAATCACTAACTGTAATTGAACAACAATTTCCTAGAATTGAAAACCTTCCTCAAAGCTCTGTTCTGCTTCTATTTAGGACGATGACATTTAGACATGAGTCTTCATCTTCCTCACTTGCCAGTAAATTAATAAACTCCTCCTTCCTTCTCCTCAGACCGTTTGTCCTCGTACTTCTGATGTGGCCTCAAGGACAAGTACTGAGCTTTTAGTAACATTAATAGGCTGATGGGGGAACCCAGCAAGGCCTGTGTGTCCAGATTCTGTTTGCCTTTCTGTGTAGCATTCCTTTCCTCTGGGTAGAATGGGACAGGTGTTACACAGGTTCTTATTACCTATGTTCAGGGGAGGTAGGCCAGAGTGAACTTTCTAGGTTTCATAGCTTGCTTTGGTGTTTTGAAGACCAAGGATATTGAAGTAAACTCAGCCTTGAGTGGAGCTGCTGAACTGCTGGACATTTAAATTCGGACCCATGCAGTGACCCTCAGTCAGCTGTAAGCGGGGTTTGCAAAGGTTGGCTTCTAGGAATGAGTTGGAATAATGATTCTACTTAGTCCATGAGCCCTGAAATAAGTTTCATATTGTATTAGAAGATACACTGAGGAAGAGGGGGGCACTACAAATCACATGGTTATGGAATAATGTTATCAGGTAGACAAACTCAGCTTAGAAAGAAACAAAAACTAATAAAATGCAAAACATTACTGACGTTGCTGAAGTTTCCCAAGAAGTAAGCCAACAATGTTAATATGCAGCTTTGACAAGGCATCCAAAAGCTATGTGGAGATGGAAACACCTCAAAGTTAATCCACTTACCATCTAGAAGGCTAGGTGTGTTTTCTGGATGAAAACCTAGCATCCTTATGCACTGGATTTTCTTAGGAGACAGATACCATATACACAGCAGATTTTAATCTCCGTAACAAACAGCTCTAATGTAGTTGCTGAGGTTTGTACTATTTTTACAAATTTAAACAAAATTAAACTGAGCCATGAAACTTAATATTACCTTGAATTTAGAGACCACTCTACTTAACTCCCTTTATTCTTCGGCACTTACAAAGTCAATTCGCTTCTGTCTGGCATAATTTTCAAAGTAAAGTATAAGATTTTCCTATCAGATCCTCCTCATCTTCCAGGAAATTTTACTAGCACTTTCCTTCACAGCAATTTTTTGCATTACACAGTAATTTCTCTATAAGGTCCTCCAAGTGTTTTGCAAACATTAATTAAGCTTTGCAATGCCCCAGCAAGAGAGAAGACCAGCTTTATATCCAGGAGTCCTCCTCGTGCTGTGCTGGTGGTTGAAATGACATTTGTTCCTGTCACTTGGAATCAGCACATAGAGCTCCAACCTGCAGGAGGAGAGGATGGGCTGATTCTGTCAGAATTACAAATGATACCACAATGCCTCTGCTCGCTTTAGCTAAGGAAAATGGTGAGACTTTTATATCAAGAAATCACTCTCTTACAGGGCGTGTGAAGATATTTTTATCTGTAAGCCTAAATAACTGATCCGATACTTATTAAATCATTTTGAAATTAATTTAAATTTAATGTTCTATCTATCCTATTCTCTTCATAAATATTATGTCAGTAACAGCCTTACATTTTATGTAACTAACCAGTGGAAAATGAGAAATTGCCACAAGGATCTTATCCCACCTTCTAAATGTAAAAATATAAGACTTTTGCTTATAAATAACAGGTGAATATGTAAATGAAGGTAGGAAGGAATTAGCTGAGAGAACTGGGCTCTCCCCCCAGCCCAGGAGGCCTGAAACTCACTCAAGATGCTTGAGGCTTAATAGATACTTGGTCTGCGAAACTAAGTTGAAATTTACATGAAAAATTTTTAAGCTATTTTCTTTCTTATCTTATGCGAGATTACAGGGTTCACTTCTGGCCCAGCAATGTAGGCTGGCTACTTCCCAGCATACTAACAGCACAGCAGGCCTAACCAAGCCACCAATAGTTGCAGGTGCCTGTGGGAGTACTGAAGGGGAGAGTCTTATCTTGATGTGCTTGCATTGCTAGTAATAATGATTTAATAAGCTTAAAACCAATATACAAGTATTAGTTATAAGTAGGTTAGGAATTGAATTAAGAAAATGATTGCAGAGGATAGGCAAAGGAAAACAAACAGGAGAGAAGTGGATTCAGAAGAACCCTGAACCTAGCACATGATGCTGCTGGAGGCCTGGCTCCTTTAAAACTGAAGAAGTGTCTTCCTGGAATTTCATTCCTCCCCCAGCTCGACTCCAGAGGTCTCTCAGCAGGCCAGGCTCCCTGGAAAGGGCAAAGGGAGAGAGAGTACTTTTGTAAAGTTAGATATGCAGAATGTTTAAACTTTGGTAAAGAAGGCAAGATTTGGTCCAGATAAGGAGATAAAATATCTCTTTTCTTCTGTGACCATGGTATGACCAGAAGTGTCTGAGCAACAAGCTTCTTGAGTATTAGTTGTCACTCCTGTGATTTGTGTGCTGGCCAAATCGGGGCCTTCTCTGACATCCTGCTCTCCGACTGTTTTTCACCGTCCCATTCTCCATGTTAAAGATCACAAATACCTTAGAACAGCGGTTCTCAAACAGTGGATTGCGACCCCTTTCTAACAATAAAAATACATCCTGCATATCAGATATTTACATTATGATTCATAACAGTAGCAAAATTATAGTTGTGAAGTAGCAACAAAAATAATTTTATAATTAGGGGTCACCACAACATGAGGAACTGTCTTAAAGGGTCACAGCATTAGGAGGCATTAGGAAGGTTGAGAACTACTGCCTTAGAGTAATAAAAGAAAAAAGTAAATCCATCCAATTAACATAGTTAAAGAAATAGTTTAGTCAGGAAAATGCAAGCACAGCAAGAACTGTATCAAAATGGTTTGCCTTTCGCTCATGAGATTTATGGTTAAAACATTGGTGTATGAACTAAAAATGGGGCTGGCCTGGGACACGACGCTGCATGCAGACTCCTGGCTCAGCTAGCTCTTAAACTGTATCTTTGTCTCTTGTTTTTTTCATTTTCTTTGTCCTGTGGTTTAAACCAAGCCACTGGGAGGGAACCCATAGCATTATTGGGGTTGGTACCCAACAAACAGTGTCTTTAACCCTGAAGACCCTGTGTCGCTATCCCTACTTACTACTATTGGGAACTGTCTGCTGAGTGTGATGGCTTCTTGGGTCTCTGTGTTGACTGTACCTTGTGACTTCTTGAGGAGCTATACAAAAATACTTTGGCAGGGTCCTACCCCATGCTAATTAAAACTCCATCTCTGGGTATGAGACGGGGCTGTGGGCATTTTACATGAGTGATTTCTACCCACAGCCCTGGTTGATGCCCCATGGGGAACAGCTATGGAACTTCCCAGGAGTCAGGTGAAGCAGCCCCACCTTTCCTGCAAGGTAACAGCTATGAGACTTCCAATTCTAAGAAAAGTCCTCCATTAGAAGCTGTCTTTGCCCTTGACAAATTGTCTTCTATGATTCTCACCATCCTTATGTACAAAGTACCTGGTTGCCAGCTTGATACATTGGCCCTTGGTGGGGATGGACTGGCTGGGCTGAACCTGTTCTCACCTTCAGGGTTAACAATGTTCCTGCTGTGGCACTAACACCCATGTCACACTATGCTGGCCTCTTGAGGGATGATATTCCAGGCTTGGGTACCTAGACTCCATGTTAAGCCTAAGAAGTATTACAGAAGGGAATGAACTCAGATTTGAAGAGCAGAAGGCAAGTGCCATGCAGTGAATTGAGGAATATCCACTACCAATATTTTGCAGAAGTATTGCAAAACAGGTCAGCTGGGACTATCCCAAAGATGCTTCCTTAGTCAGCATTCAGCAAGGAGAGACATTTTGCTTTTCATCCCTATGCTCTAACTAAATCTTTTGATAAGACAGGTTTTCTGCATAGATCTAATAGAGGAAGACATGCAATATTAATTGTGTGGGAAAGAGAAGAAATAATGTTTCAGCTGTGTTTGATATTCCTGATGGTTTTAGGTGGTGCCACAGAAGCTGCATTAAGCAGATGTTGAATCACAATAAGAAAATGATTTCCTTTTCTGTTGTTTTAATCCTTCTGATTATACCAAGATAAAAGTCTCAGTTTGTTGTTAAACAACTTTCCGGCACTTGATATCTCTTTTTAACAAAACATTTAAGGAACAATGGTAATCAGCTAGAATTAGGAACATAGCTTAGTCTTCGTTTGTATTTATTTATATGATATCTTTTATTCATAACAAGCAATAATGTTTTTAAATTTGTTGTAGTAATTTAAAACTTCTTTACAAATTACATTTGCTTAAGAAAATATGTGTTGATTTAAAGAGATAATAAAACTGGTAGCACACATATATAGCAAAAATTATGAAGGGGATATATTACTTTAGCCGAAAATTATCCTACTTTCTTTTAGAGGTGAGCATGTTTTTTAAACAGATCTCATTGCCAACATGATCTTAAGGAGAACGTAAAATGCATTGTATCTAATTTTTAAAACTGTTAAGTAATTATTTTATTTTATATTTTATTTACTTTATTTTTATTTCTTGAGAATTTATTTCTTTATTTCTTAATTTCTTTATTTCTTTTATTTCTAGAGTCTTACTCTATGCCCCCTGGCTGTTACTGTAGCTCACAGCAACCTCAAACTGCTGGGCTCAAGTGATCCTCCTGCCTCAGCCTGTTGAGTAGCTGGGAGTACAGGTACTGCACACTGTGATGCCAGCTAATTTTTCTATTTTTGGTAGAGTTGGGGTCTTGCTCTTGCTCTGACTGGTCTCATACTCCTGAGCTCAAGTAATCCTCCCGCCTCACCCTCCCAGAGTGCTAGGATTACAGTCATGAGCTACCTCACTCGTCCTATTTACTCATTTATTTATTTTGAGATAGTCTTACTCTTTTGCCTAGGCTAGAGTGCCATGGTATCAGTCTAATTCACAGAAACCTCAAACTCTTGGGTTCAAGCAATTCTCCCGCCTCAGCCTCCCAAATAGCTGGGACTACAGGTGCCTGCCAAGACACCTGGCTAATTTTTTCTATTTTTAGTTAACTGTGTCTTGCTCTTATTCAATCTGGTCTCAAACTCCTGAGCTCAAGCAATCCTCCTTAGCCTTCTGGAGTGCTAAGATTATAGGTGTGAGCCACCACACCTGACGAGTAATTAATATTTTAAATCTAAATTCACCTTTGATTTATTATGCACACTTTTTCCTAACTTTATTTTCAAATGGAAGCCCTTAATAATGACAAATTTACCCATTTGGATTATCTATAATAATTTCCACTTGCTTTAAATATTCATACTGGAACTGAGAGTTTTTAAATAAGCTCAAAATAGGTTTTCTTAATGTGAACAGGTGTTCGGTTTAATGATAAATTGTGAAAACTTTATCTGCTTCATACCTATGTGGCCAATTTACAATTTGGGTCATTTTGTCCTCAGTTAATCAAGATGTTCTATATTGACATTGCCCTCTTGGGTAATACATTTTTGGCCGACGTCCTTACTTATTTCCCGGTGAAAATTGAGATTGGATGATGATTATGTAGATTTGGACCATCTGATTCTACTGTGGAGATGAGGTAAAACCTGAGTAATCCTGCAGCGAGGTGGATGTAGGTTACACCCCACGCAGTATGTGTGTATACGGAGAAGAAATTACACTGTCAAAAGAAAATCATGAAATAAATACAAGTACCTTCAGAAAATTTGGTGAAAAGAGAAGAATTGCCCATAAGCCCACCATTTTAACACTATCACTATTATGACTAGGTTGTATTTCATTCTGTTACTGTGTCTGTGTGTGATAACTTTTAAATATAATTTCAGACTTACTGAGAAGTTGCAAAAGGAAAACAAAAAACTCTGACACACTCACCAGAGTTTCTGATTGTTAATATTTTGCTGTTTATTTGCTTTATCATTCTCATTGTTTCTCCCTCTCTTTACACAGTTTTTTTCTTTTCTTTTCTTTCTTTTTTTTTGAGACAGAGTCTCACTATGTCACCCTCAGTAGAGCACCGTGGCATCGCTGCAGCTCACAGCAACCTCAAACCTCAGGCTTAAGTGATTCTCTTTGTGTTAGCGTCCCAAGTAGCTGGGACTACAGGCACCACCACAATAGGCACCCGCCTATTTTTTTGTTGTAGTTGTCATTGTTGTTTTAGCAGGCCCAGGCAGGGTTCGAACCCTCCAGCCCCGGTAGCCAGCACCCTAACCATTAAGCTACGGGTGAAGAGCCTACAGTTTTTTTCTGAAAGTAGTTTCCATTCATCATGTCCCTTCATGAGTGTGTTATTTCCTAATGACAAGAATATCCTTTTATATATGGTGGCCATAAAGTTCATGAGCAATTTTTGCACACTTCTAAATTGCACACAAACTTCACGGCCACCCTGTATAACCATAACATAAATATCAAACTTTGGAAAATTATTATAGATATAAATACATTATCTAATCTACAGCCCATATTCCAGTTCCTACAAGTGTCTCAATAATGTCCTTTATAGCAATTGTTTTCCTACCCCAGCATCCAATGCAGAACTGCACATTGCATTTAATGGTGACACTCGTTAGCCTTCTTCCGTGTGAATAGTTCCTTTGCCTTTCTGAACCCTTTACGACATTGATATTTTTGACTCTTTAAGCCAGCTATGTTGCAGAATGTCCCTCTGGTTGAGTCTGTCTGAAATTTTCCCATGACTGATTGCTTATTTATCACAAAGCTGTAAATATTCAGATACCATAAGTTGTTTCATGTTGTTTAGCAGTCTTAACTATTGACTTCAACTTAATTATTTCATAAGATAGTGTAGATATGGCAACACTATAATGAACAACCTTAGAGCCTTTTGTATGTTTTAGATTATTTCCTTAAAACGTAAGATCCAGAACTGGGTCAGCGAATATGCACGTGATTGTTACGTATATGATATAAATTTTCAAATTGCTTTCCAAAGAGGCTCTGCTAGTCACAAGATATAGGATTACAGCATTTTATTTTTCTGCATTCATTTGATAATCATTTAAAAATAGCAATTTGGGCTCAGCAGCTGTAGCTCAAGCAGCTAGGGTGCCAGCAACATACAACAGAGCTGGGAGGTTCAAAGCCAGTCCGGGCCTGCCAAACAGCAGTGACAACTACAACCAAAAATAGTGGGGCGTTGTGGCGATCACCTTTAGTCCCAGCTACTTGGGAGGCTGAGGCAAGAGAATTGCTTAAGCCCAAGAGTTTGAGGTTGCTGTGAGCTGTGATGCCTAGGCACTCTACCAAGAGCCACAGCTTGAGGCTCTGTCTCAAAATAAATAAATAAAAATAGCAATTTAAGGAAGTTTTAATTTACATTTATTGTATTTGGATTAATTTAAGGGAACTATTTTCTTCTTAAAGTTTTCCAATAGTGTTACTTTTGACTTCGTAAAGTTATGGGTGCTTATAAGTTATTGTGCCTTATGTTATGGACCACCGTCCTCACTGTAAGCCCAAACTGCTTAGCATTGCTTTGCTGGCCTTCCACGACCTGGCCAGTCTTCCCTCCTCAGCCCGACCACACCCCATCTCCCTATGGCACCTCCTCACACGTTACCCTTCACTCACACTATTTGCAGTTCACTAAGGACCCCAGGTTCTTTCCTGCCTTTGGCCCTTTGCACTATAACGCAGGAAACATAATTTCTCTCCACCTTTAATAGTTCTTAGCTAGGAAAGACCCCTGTGACAGAGGATGGATTAACACAGAAGGTTATTAACATGTATACCCCATGTATACATGGAAGATACCCAGGCCATGAGTAATTCTCAAAGAGTGGCTTTGAATTCAGGCTTATATAGTGGCTTGGTCTATTTTGGTTGCTATGACAGAGTATCACACACTGGGCATCTGGAAGGGGCCTTCTTGCTGCCTCATCCCATGGCAGAAGGTGGAAAGGCAAGAGGTCATGAGCAAGGAAGAAGGGCTGAACCCATTCTTGCAATAAACAACCCATTCTGTGATAATGACATTAACCCACTTGCCAGGGCAGAACCTCCATAACTCAATCACCTCTTAAAGTTAAAGGTACCACCTCTCAATAGTGTTGCATTGGAGATTAAGTTTTTGACACATGAACTTTAGGGGACACATTCACCATGGCACATAGCATTTTAACAAAGAAGAATCAATTTTTAGAGAAGTGACAGACAAAGGAAAAGGACTTTGAGTCTCTGGGGGTGGTAAAATGCAGGAAGGCAAATAAGTGGAATTTGTTATATATGTTTTTCTGGTACTATCTCCAGGCTGATAAGGTTCTAAAATTATCTCTATTGATCTATCTATGTTCTTCCTGGTAGAGAAGGGAGGAGAGATACTTTTGCCAAAGTAAGTTTATGTCCTGGCTTTTAGATGAATGGGAAGAGAAGAGAGCATTTCTTATATATGCTTCTCAATTGCCTTCAGCTCAAAATAATCGTGACGGCAAAGTGGCATATTTTAGGGTTGCATATCCTGGTCTCACACTTCTCCTTGCCCCCAGCCCCTCTCCTTCCTGTCCTCTCTCTTCTCCTCCACCCACTCTGGCTGATATCACCCTTGGAGGTTTCTACTGGGATATCACTTATTATTCTCATGACACCCTTCCCTGCTCCCAAAGTCAGGAGGTAGTTGTCCCCCTGTGCACTCCAGTGCCTGTACTTACCTTTTTCCCACCCCAGATTGTGATCATTAGTTTATTGTTCTCTATCCATTTTCATCTGCTTGCCTATAGCACTTGGCACAATGGTCAATACATTTTCTGACTTAATAAAAAATAAGTCTTAAATTACAGGATGACATATCAAGGAAACTTATTGCCATTTATTTCTGCCCCCTTTCGTGTTCTATTGGATATCAGAATTCATATCCAGGGGCGTGAGTGTCTCTATTATATTCGGGTATAACATTCTTTACTGCCTTCACGACAATATTTCTCTGCATCACTCCTGGGGCAATAAAGGTTTGGAGCCCCCAGCTAAGCAGTTCACTGACTGTGGGATAAAAGTGAAATGGGACATTGGAGTGGTAGAAAATAAGCAATGATTTATTCATTTTCATTCATTTTCAATTTGATTCATTTTCAAAATTTAACGCTCTGATGTGGCCACACATTCTGCATATTTGCTGAAAAATCATCTAGTGCACCACTGTTCAATACAGTACTATCTAGGCATGTGTGGCTACTAAAATTAAAACCAGGCAGGCACATACACCGAGGCTGGCGGGTTCGAGTCCAGCCCAGGCCTGCTAAATAACAATGACAACTGCAACCAAAAAATAGCCGGGTGTTGTGGGGGGCGCCTGTAGTTCCAGCGACTCAGGAGGCTGAAGCAAGAGAATCACTTAAGCCCAAGAGTTTGAGGTTGCTGTGAGCTATGACGCCATGGCACTCTACTGAGGGCAACATAGTGAGACCCTGTCTCAAAAAAAAGAACAATAATAATAAAATTAAATTTAAACCAAATTAAAAATTCCGTTTGTCAGTCAGACTATCTCAAGTGCCTAGTATCCACGTGTAGACATTGTCAGCTCTGTCATCTGAGCTGACTGTTGTCCTCGTTCTTTGCCTTCTTGCTTGGAAATATCACAGGCAGAGCCAGATGGCAGGCAGGAAGCAGTTCCGCACAAACAGCTTTTATTGCAGAGATGGAGGAAGGGATACAAAGCGAAAGTACATTCGAGAGAGGGGAATCCCCTAATTGTTGGTTCTATAGAAATATGTGGCATAGTTATACATCTGTTATGTTAGTATTCACACACTGCATTTTTCTAACTTACCTTCTTTATCTTGTACCTCATAAGATCAAGATATATGTAAGAAATAGTCTAAAATAAAGGAGAAAGAATGAGGGAGGGGTGGGGAAAGGAAAATCAGAGAGAGGGAAGGAGCGAGGGGAGTGGGGTCTTGGTGTGTGCCCCACCTTTTGGGGGCAAGACACGATTGTATGAGGGACTTTACCTAACAAATGCAATCAGTGTAACCTGGTTTCTTATACCCTCAATGAATCCCCAAGAATAAAAACAAAAAAAATTTTTAAGGGGGGGAAAACAGTTAGTCTCCAGGAGTGGAGAAAGATGTTCAGCCAGGATTCCCAGGTGGTTTCCTTTTATTGGCCTGGATTGGGGGAAGTGTGGATGTCACCTGATGAATGACAGGTGTTCTGTGGTTTCCTGCAGTTCCTTCCCCTGATTGGTCCCTGGCTTCTCTGCCCCTAAGAACCGCCCTTCTAATCTGTGTTGGCCACCTGCTGGTTTGGCCCTTGCCTAAGAACAGTGGGTAATAAACAGTGCAGATGTAGAACATTTCTATCATGACAGAAAGTTTTATCAGCACTGGTTTAGAACATACAAGTTTCAGCATGGTGCTGAACTCCTTTCAGAAGGAATACACAATAAAATACCTAAAGCTTTGAGTCTACTAATTATTCCACAGGCATGCTTTCAATTGGGAATTCAAGTCACAATCATAGCTAATAACAAGCAGTGCCAGGAAATTGGGAAACTTCATTTTTCAAAGTCATGCCTTATTTTTAGAATTAACAAATTGTTGATGGGAAGATTTACTTGGAGACTGGCTTTTAGTTTTTCCTACAATCATCATTAATTCACTGTCTTAGATTGTGAAGATTCACAATCACAAATTCACTTAGATTCACTATTGAGCAATTTTGATAAAATCTTTTTTATTTTTTTTGAGACAGAGTCTCACTATGTTATCCTCCGTAGAATGCTTAGAGTGCTGTGGCGTCAAAGCTTACAGCAACCTCCAACTGTTGGGCTTAAGCGATTCTCTTGCCTCGGCCTCCCAAGTAGCTGACACTACAGGCACCTGCCACAACACCAGCTATTTTTGTTGTTGTTGTTGTTGTTGTTGTCATTGTTGTTTAGCAGGCCCAGGCCAGGTTTGAACCCATCAGTCCTGGTGTGTATGGCCAGTTCCCAAACCACTGAACTATGGGCGCCAAACCAAAACAACCATGTTTTGACTTTTAAATATAATTTAGCTAGCCAGGCACAGTGGCTCATGCCTGTAATCCTAGCACTCTGGGAGGCCAAGGCAGGTGGATTGCTTGAACTCACAAGTTTGAGACCAGCCTGACCAAGTGAGACCCCTGTTTCTACTAAAAAGAGAAAAATAGAGGCAAGAGGATCAATTGAGCACAAGTTGGAGGTTGCTCTGAGCTATAATGCCATGGCATTCTACCCAGGGCAATAGCTTGAGACTGTGTCTCAAAAAAAAATAAAATAAATAAAATAAAAATACTTTAGCTGTATATAGTAATTTAGATAACACCAGCACAGACAAGTGTCTTGTTGAGAAACTTTTGAAAAACACAGTCACTTAAATAAACAAATGTTCTAGGACCTGGGCCCTAAGCAACAGGAATGAATAAGATATAATCCTGCCTTGTGGAGCTGATAATCAGCGAGGAACACAGAAAATGCTATGAAGGCTATCTCTCACAGTACGATCAAAATGTTTCTGTTTGTATATGAAGCACATTCTGCCCTATGATTGCACCAATGTACACAATTAACAAAAAAAAGAATCTGAGAGCATTTACAGTTGGTTCATAAATATTTAGAATTAAAACGTCTTCTTGTTGCATTGTTCCCTTGACTAATATGAAGTGTCCATGTTTGTCTTTATTTTTAGTTGCTTTAAATTCACTTGTATCTGAGAAGAAGATTGCACCCTTCTTTTCTTCTGAGTTCCTTTTATTTGAAAAATTGTCTTCCATCCCTTAAACCTAAGTTTTAATTTGTCCTTCAGGGCTAGGTGTGCCTCCTGCAGGAAGCAAATAGATGACTTGTGTTTTTTTATCCAACCAGCCAACCTATGTCTTTTAGTGGGGAATGCGAGCCTTCAACATGTATTGAGATAATTGATAAGCATGGTGGACTTCTATGCATCTTACTTTGTGAAATTCCATTGCTTAGTTTTATCTTTTACATCATTGTGGAAGCTAGGTTGTGTCCTTTACTGTCTCAGTTTTTAGTTTGCTGGTAGTCCATTGTGATGGTCAGTGTGTAGAGTAGGTCTAAATATTTCTTATAGAGCTTCTCTTTTTGTGGCAAACATCCTCAATGTTTGTAAAATATTTGATTTCTCCATCAATTTTAAAGTTTAGCTTAGCATGATTTAGAATTCTGGGCTGAACATTGTTCTGTTTAAGTAAATTAAAGGTAGATGACCATTGTCTTCTTGCTTGAAAAGTTTCATTTGAGAAGTCTGCAGTCACCCTGATGGATTTGCCCAAGTAGGTCAATTGATGGTTTTTTCTGGCAGCTTGTGGAATCTTCTCTTTTGTCTTGACTTTGGACAGGTTCATAACAATGTGTCTTGCAGAATCTCTATTTGAGTTGAGATGACCTGGGTTCTGATGTCCCTTTGAAAGGAGAGTGTCAGAATCTTTGGTGATATTTGGGAAATTTTCATTTATGACATCCCGTAGGAGGGCTTCCGTGCATCCCAGGCATTCTTCTTCCCCTTCTGGAATACCTATAACTCTTATGTTTGAAGGCTTCATGAAGTCCCATAATTCTGTCAGTGAAAATTCTGCTTTCTCTTTTGTTCTATCTGTTTAACTGCCTGTGTCAGCTCAAGAGCTTTATACTCTACCTCCGAGTTTCCTTCTTCTGCATGGTCTAGTCTGTTATTGATGCTTTCTGCTTCAGTTTTAAGTTCCCTGGTTGGCTGCTTCAATACCTTCAGTTCTGCTATAGCCTTTCCATATTCTTCATATTGTTCATCTCTTATTTGATTCTGTTTTGGAATTTTTTTATTTTCCACTTTCTCAGCAATTTCCTTCATTGTTTTTATTATCCATATTTTAAATAACCCTTTTGTAATTTCTAACATTTATTTATAGTTGGACTTTTCTGCAGTAGCTACCTCATGATCCCTTGGGAAGGTGGTTTTCATGTTGCCAGTATTTTTCTCCTATTTCTTGCTCATGAGTGTTTTCTTTCTGTCTGTTTCCTTTTGCTACTTTTACTTTCTCTGCCTCTTGCTCTTTAAGTTACCGTCCCTCTGACCTAACATGTTGAAGTGTCCTTTTGGTAAAGGACTAAAAGGATGAGAAGAATGAAGAGTAAGAAGGAGAGACGGAGAGACAGAGAGAGAGAGAGAGAGAGAGAGATAAAGGAGAAAGAAAATGGAGGTGAGTAAAAGGGAAGATCGACAATAAGAAGAGAGGAACAGAAAGAGAGAGACAAAAGTAATAATGGTGTACAGTAGGGTACTTTAACCCAGTCCCACAAATCACAACCTCTGGTGGGGGCTGGGTTCTGTGGGGTCCCTTGACATCTACAGCTCTTTGTCATCCTGAACAGATACCGGACCCCACCTCGACCAAATAGAGAAAAAAACCCAAAACTACTATAAATCAAACAAAAAACAAACAAAAAAAACTTAAGAGATAAAATTGGGGGGGGAGTAATATTAGGGACAGAAGAATTAGCAAAAGTGAAGTCCTTATTTTTAAAGAGGGCATCAATGAAAAAATATATTTATACAAGCAACATGAAGAAAAAAGAATAAGGAAAATCTGGGGGGGGGGTGGAATTTGAAAAAGAAAAAAGGAAAAAAAATGTTTGAAAAGAAAAAACAGACAACTTCAACAACAACAACAAAAAGTATGTATATATATCTTGCTAAATATTGCCTGGGCAATATGCGATCTGAGATATGAGATGCAAATCAAACCACATCTGTATAAGATGGAGACTGGAAGCCTCTGATGCCTTCTTTGCCCTCAAACCCTGCAGGGTTGGGAACTTGGATCTCTCCTCAGCCCACTTAATATACATGCCTTGACCTTTCCAAACTTTGTCCCTTGCTAAGCAGTGGCTATCCCAGATAATGGTGCATTGCTTGGATCTCTCCAGAAGTGGCTGACCACTTGTCAAGAGTTCAAGAGTGGCCTTGCTGTATGACCCTGAGGGCCAAGCCTGCAAGGGCAGTTTTCCTACAATGGAGCAAGGCCTGCAGCTGAACAATGAAACCTCTGTTCCACCCCTGCGACTCAGTTCTGGCCTCTGGGTGCTGTTCAAAGTCACTTGCTTGCTCATCCAAGATCTCCCAAGGTAACTCAACCCAGTGCCCAAGTCCAAAAAACCTTTTAGGGAAGGCCTTCTGTGTATGTACACTCTCACTGCTGATGCAACTGCTGCTGCCTGCAGTCACCATGGCTGGAGGCCTCAGACCAAAAGCAAACACTTGCCCCTTCTCCACTGCTTTCCTCCTCTTGCTGTGGTCCCAAGGTCTCCTGCTGCCTCCTTGTGCCCCCAAAGGGATGTTTCTGGGAAAATCCCACAATCCTGAGGCGCCTGGCGTCTTCTCTCCCCTATTTCATCATGCCCAGTTTCAAAAAAAGCTGTTTCTCCTCTGCCATCTTGCTCCGCCCCCATGTAGTGAATCTTGATCTTTTCTTATTTATTCTCTGTCAAATTCCCATGCTCATCTCTTCTCAGTTTAGGCTTTCCTTAAATGTATTAGTCTTTCTTTTTTCACTTCCACCCTACTTCTTTCCCTAAGACAAACTATTATCACTCCCCTGAATCTTGTAGAAACAAAGTTTCAGGCAGTGTAGGGATGGAAATGGGAGATGCTTTGAAATTAGAATACTCTTAAGCTGTGTAACTTTGTGCTATAAACTTCTCTAAGTCTTTATCTCATCCACAAACTGATGATAATAGAATATAGTTCTTTGTTTTGAACATTATATGAAATATGTACAAGTTCATAGCATTTTGATAACAAATGTGAAAGTTTCAAGCATTATCTAGTATTTATCAAATATTCTATTCTTCACTTTCTCTTTCTTTTAACCCGACTATAGTCTTTCCACTCATAAATGTCTTCAGGAATCTGTCTCATGAGCCAGACTAATGAAATGTGAATTTCACATCTGTTAGTGACTAGCTATGAGACCTTGGGCAAATTGCTTAGCTGCTATGTGTCTATTTTGTAATCAGTAAAATTGGAATAATGATAGTACCGACCACATAGGGTTGTTCTGAGATTGAAAGAGATATAATGTGTCTAATAGTGCCTGGATCACAGAAAGATTTTAGTAAGTGTTATTTATTTATAATAACTATAGGCATCCAGGTTATGTTAAATTCCTATATATCCCTTACTCTCATTATCATTCCTTTTGGAAGACTGACACATTACCAATAATCACAAGTATTGCCTTCCTGAGAACAATGCAGTTCTCTGATCCTGAATTTCCTCAATGATAAAATGGGAATAAACATCGAACCTCCTTCATAGTGATATTCCTAGGAATTAAGTACAAAAAAAAAAAAAGAATGAAAACATGTAAATCTCTTAGCAGTGTGTTGCATTTTCAGTATGTGCTGGCTCTTAGGTTTATTTGTTCAGTCAACAAATATTTATTGTGCACTTTCTATGTAATCAGTACTGTGGGAGGTACTAGGGATACAGTTGTAAAAGGTATTATCAAGTTAACACTGAAACTGTGCCACCATGAAGCTTACATTATAGGAGGAAAGAGAGATATAATCCCTATGGAAAAAAAATGAATAGATGGAGGGTGGTCTTGTCAGTACCCTTCAAGGACCTTGAGTGAGTATGACATTGGAATACGTTGATGAAGGGATAAAGAAAGGAGTGGTTTGGAATATTACAGCAGTGATAATTTGTGCTGGGTGCTGCATTTGAAACCCATAAAGGCAGATGATCAAAGAGGCTGGAGGATCTTGAGTACATCTGGGACAGTTGTAGCATCATTTGGCAGCAAGCCCCATTGACAATTAACTAAAGGGAGAAGTCAGGAAAATAGAGATAATGTACTTTCTTTGTGAAAGTCTGTGTATGTATTAGACTTCTTGATTTTTTTCCTATTCTGGACAAACCGTCCAAACAGTCATGTTTACTAAGCCAAATTAAATTAGTTATTGCCATTTATAAGCCTTTAGAATAAGGACAAGATTGCTTCTGAGAGGTTTTATGAAATGCGTGGATTGTTATGGAACCACATTCATTCCACATATGAAACATGTTTGTGGTATTTTCAAAAACTGTAAGTGATAGTTACTTAATAAACACCCTTATTTTATAATGCTGCCTGATAATTGTTAGACTTGAAGATAACTTGTCCCTAATTATAGCATTACTTCTCTATTAATATTTACAAAATCAGTCATATTACTGAATATATACTAAATACATTTTACTTTAGATTCACATAAATTCATCGACTTCTACTTTCTACCAGAAGGCTAAATCCTTGTAGATATGCTCATTGTGTCAAATAGAAGTCCAGAAATAGTTACAGGCAATCAAAATTTAAACTAGCCTTGCATGTTATAAGCTCTTTGGGATTTCAATGAGGATAAATGATTCTAGATCACATTCAGTAGAAACAACAATTGGCTCACTATTTTACATCAAACTTAACTACAATTCAGATAATTGACTTTGAGGCCTAAAGTGTCACTAAAATGCCATTCAATCCACTCACATCTCAGGTATTTAAAAAGTTATATAGAAAATATCAGCATTTCGATAGAACAAGAAAGAACAGTGGCACTGAGTTTGACATTTTAGAATATTAAATAAGGGGAACGCATTGACAGATGAATGTAGCAGTCTGATGAAATTCCACTGGGAGGCAGTATTAAGACAGACTAGTATTCAGCTAGACAATGAAGTCTTGTTAGATAACTGGGCTCCAGTTATTAGGAAGGATTAAGAATTAAGCTCCAAATATCAGGAGAGGAATTAGAAAGAATTCAATTTTAAATACCAAGATATGCCATATTTATGCAATGCTGTGACAGACACTGGACTAGACACTTGGAAAATAGTGCAGAGTACTAGCCTCATCCTGTATAAGATTTCTACTTAGAGCAAGACAGACAGATATTTAATATAAAAAATACTATGCTGAAAGGACCGAGTGCTGTGTGAACAGATAGAAGGGAAGCTAAAGCAAAATTGGGGGAAGAATGGTTAAACTGATACCTGATGAGCAGGAATTAATGAAGGAAAGTATAGGAAAGGGAGATCCATGATCCTGAAGGATTTGGCTTAGCAGCTAATTGGTTCTATGGCAATGACTACAAGTTGAAACATTTTGAGCTGGTGGTTACCTGTCTTTGTACTCACAGCTTCCTCTGTACTCAGATATTATGACAAACATTTTTTTCTATGAATGATCACGCCAAAGTTTTCTTT
>CAUYRH010033391.1:0-13787 GCA_963574655.1 Perodicticus potto | reverse complement strand
CAGCTACTGAAGGAGTCAGAGTAGTTACTTGTATTTCGCACTCCGGTCCCGGGAAACCCGGCGGTGTCCCCGGCTGTGACTCCGGGAACGGCTACGGTGGCGCCGGTGTCTATCTCGGGACCGGGACCGGGAAGACTTCCGTCGCTCCCGGGAGGTAGACCTTGACCGCCTCCGACGCCGGTCCCGGGAGCGTGACCTAGAAAAACCAGAAGGCCCTAAGGGTGGTACCACTACAGGTGCTAACTCCCAAGATCCCCAACAAAGTCCCTCGATTCACTGCTTTACTGACACTTTCCTCTCTCCTCCCACAGACTCAAGGTTCAAGTCTGAAGTATTCCCATCATGTGGTCTCTGAAGGTCAGACCCTTCCTAAGGATGCCCCCTATAAGCACCTAGCTTGGACACCCCTGGTCACCCTGCAGGCCCTGGCAGCACAGCACCATCAGATCTGCCTACTCAGAGGTGGACCACCCTGCTGCATTAAGCCTCAAGCAACTCTATGCCTCGTTCCAAACCTACCCACCAGATTGCAATCGTGAAGTTGTAACAAGTAAACATTTAAAAACGTACTCATAGGAAAAGACATTTAACTGAGAACATACACACTAATGGATCTGGAAACCTACCTCCTGCGATCTCTGGTTCTTGATCCAGACCTAAAAAGGGGAAAAAAAGGTGAACAATTCCCCAAGGCACCCCCATTCCTTACCCTCTGAGAAGGTAACCCAAATCCCAGAGGTAAGGTGAGGAACTAACCACCCCCTCAACTCGCTGTCTTCTAGCAATCTGTGCCCAGTAGGCGGTGGGAAATGGCAATGCCCACAGGAGGAGGCCTGCTCCCCCTGTGGCATACTTAGTGGCACTCAGGACCCAGGCATCTGACTCAGCCTGGCAAAGTTACAAGGCCTGAGGAAATTTGTACGTGTCAAGAGCTAATTGTGCAGCGCCACAGGTGACTAAATGGCTCTCCAAAACCTACACAATAGATACCACCATGGAGTGTGTAGAGAGTCCCACAACAGAATAAACACTGGGCCAGGCGTGAATCTAATGTCACCAAAAAGATGCCAAAGTTAAAGCAAGGATCTAAGCACAGTCTTACTGCCAGGTGGGTCACATGAGCTCTTGCTGCTACACAACTAGCAACCCCAAAAGGGCACATTTCGAAGTCTCATTCCACACCCATTCTAATAGCACTGTGCAGCCAATTAAGGACAAATGGTCCCACATGCACCTGCCATTCTTGTGGCCTAAAACTCTTCTGCACGCAAACATGCACAATTACAACTTTGGTCACCTCACTGAAAAAAGGGATTGTGTTTTTACTTAATATGCTTCTATACTGTTTGAGTCTCTTTACAACCAGAATCTCTTGCTGGGCAATTAAAACAATAAAAATAAACAAAAACGACAATAAACATTTGCCTATTCTGAGTTATGCACTGAGGAATTCTTTTGGCAAATCATAAGTGTCAGGAACTTTCAAGGACAATGAGCTGTGTCCTTCAGGAGAGCACAACTAGTTCTGGCTTCCACCTCCGAATTCTCTGAACTCCATTCACAGTCTCCACTTAGAAATGGCATCTCACACTGAATGCAGCCAGATGCAAATTCTACTCCATATCTCTTCCTCACCCCAAAACAGTTCTCCCAGTCTTCCCTGCCCTAGTAAGTTAGGCAACTGCAGGCCATAAACCATGAGGCCAACTTCATTCCTGCTCTGCACATTTCACACATTACCAGCAAATCCTATCCATTCTATTCTCAGAACATACCCAGACCCTTCATGACACTCACCTATTTCAAACTGCCACCGCCTCACCTGGATCCCCCATCAGCTATTCCCTGTTCTGCTGCCTCCACACCAACTGCTCTCCAGAGTGACAGACACATCCTGTCCATCCCTCCTCTGCAAGACGCTGTCTGACGGCCTACAGCACTCAATAGTAAATGTCAGAACCTATAAACTACCAGAACCACTTGGCCCCAGAACCCTTCCCTGGCAACTATGCACAGTCCTGGGCTGGCCCACACTCTCTTAAGACTGAATATGCTGCGCATTTACTTATTTTTCTTACAATAGCACTTTAGTATTTATTTATTTATTTGAAACAAGAGTCTCACTATGTCAGCGGTGCCCGTAGCTGAGTGGGTAGGGCGCCAGCCACATACACCGAGGCTGGTAAGTTCGAAGCCAGCCCGGGCCAGTGGGGCAACAATGACAACTGCAACAGAAAAATAGCCAGGCGTCGTGATGAGTGCCTGTAGTCCCAGGTACTTGGGAGGCTGAGGCAAGAGAATTGCTTAAGCCCAAGAGTGCCGTGGCGTCACAGCTCACAGCAACCTCCAACTCTTGGGTTCAAGCGATTCTCTTGCCTCAGCCTCCCAAGTAGCTGAGACTACAGGCACCTGCCACAATGCCCGGCTATGTTTGTTGTTTTTGTTGTAGTTGTCATTGTTTTTAGCAGACCCAGGCCGGGTTCTAACACGCCAGCCTTGGTGTACTTGGCTAGCGCCCTAACCACTGAGCTACAGACACCGAGCGAGCACTTCAGTATTTAGCAGATCTTCACTATTGCAAGCAACAATTCAAAGGCTAGAGCAGGGTTCCCCTATGCAGCCGCCTGGCACCCCAGGCTCACCTCCTACTCAGCCGCTCTTCCCGTTCCCTCTCCTCTCTCCTCCTCAAGCGATCCTGATTTCTCTTCTCTTGCTTTTCAGCCACAGTTTTCTAAATAAATGAAAAATGGGGAAACAAGAGAAGAGCAAGTTACACAAACTAGAGTGTGAATGCTGTTTAATGAAGCACTTTAAAATGATGTCAGTGGGTGGCGCCTGTGGCTCAAGGAGTAGGGTGCCAGCCCCATATAGCTAGCGGGGGTGGTGGGTTCAAACCTGGCCCCAGTCAAAAACTGCAAAAAATAAAATAAAATAAAATAAAATAATATAAAATAAAATGATGTCAGTACTGGCAATTTAAAAATCAAAGAGAAACTCTTAGGAAACAGGAATACCTTTATTTTTAAAGCTTTGTGATCAAAGGAGAAGATAATACATGAAAAAAACTTCATTACATTCATCACAAAAATCTGGGGCCAGCCCTGGCAGAGTGGCTCATGCCTGCAGTCCTAGCACTCTGGGAGGTCAAGGTGGGTGGATCCCTTGAGCTCAGGAGTTCAAACCAACCTGAGCAAGGACTAGACCCTGTCTCTACTAAAAATAGAAAGAGGAGCCAGACATTGTGGCCAGCACCTGTAGTCCCAGCTATGCGGGATCCTGAGGCAGAAGGATTGCTCAAGCCTAGGAATTTGAGGTTGCTGTGAGCTATGCTGCCACAGCACTCTACCCTGGACAACAGAGCAAGACTCTATCTAAAAATAATAATAATAATGAATTAATCAAAGAAATGAAAAGACAACTGCAATTGCAAGACTCTTCAGGCCTTCAGAACATAATACATTAACGTACCCTCAACTGATCAAGCTTTTCTCGGATCTGAATGAACCCCAAGTGTAACTTGCCCCCGAAGTGGTCTGCCAGACGTCGGTCATTATCATGGAGACCAAGGTAGGCTGAACAGACCTCACAGACACGCAGCTTCTGCTGTTGAAAACTGGATGCAGGCATGGAATTTCTGTATTCTTCCTGGAGAAAGGGAAGAGAGAGGTTAAAGTGAAGTATATGGGACTGCCTCCACGTACACAATCTTCAAAATGCAAATATCTGATAGGATAATAGAAGTGAGTTTTAAATATCTGTTCAGAATGATGAAAGCGTTGTAAGAACCTGAGGAGAACAGAGAATCTTAATAAATAATACAGAGCAGGCCCTGGGGATTATCGCATGACATCCCAGCATAGCCCATAAGTTAATACATTAGCCACTTTCTCAAAAGAAAAGAGTGGGTGTGACAGAATAGAACAAACCCAACTCTGTCCTGAAGGCATTGCAGAGTCTTGAGTCCAATCACAGTATCTCACTCAGACTTAACGTAAAATATACCAAACAGAAATGGAAAGAAACCAGGGTCACAATTACTGCTACTAAGTATTCCTTCAAGATCCAGATTTAAGAAATGCATTTCTTTTTTTTGAGACAGAATCTCAAGCTGTCGCCCTGGGTAGAGTGCCCTGGCATCATATCTGACAGCAACCTCCAACTTGGGCTGAAGCAACCCTCTTGCCTCAGTTTTTCTATTTTTAGTAAAGACGAGGTCTCACTTTTGCTCAAGTTGATCTCGAACTCAAGAACTCAAGCAATCCCAGAGTGTTAGGATTACAGGTGTGAGCCACCACACCTGGAAAAAAAAAAAAAAAAAGGAAGGAAAGAAAAGAAAGAAAGAAATTCACTCCAATACTCATTTATGCTTTTTTAAAGGAAATGTGAATATAAGTAATCTTCCATTAATTTACACATTTTGGGCGATGCCTGTGGCTCAGTGGGTAGGGCGCCAGCCCTATATACTTAAGGTGACGGGTTCAAACCCAGCTCCAGCCAAACTGCAACAAGATAAAATAGCTGGGCACTGTGGTGAACGCCTTATAGTCCCAGCTACTCGGGAGACTGAGGTAAGAAAATTGCCTAAGCCCAGGAGTTGGGAGGTTGCTGTGAGCTGTGACACTGCTCTGAAGGCAATAAAGTAAGACCCTGTCTCTTAAAAAAAAAAAAAAATTACACATTTAAAACATTCCCTGGGAAATGCGAATTAAAGTCACTCCCACTAAACTTGCAAACATGTAGAAAAACAGACACTCTCGGCTTGGCGCCCGTAGCACAGTGGTTACGGTACCAGCCATATACACCAAGGGTGGTGGGTTTGAACCCAGCACAGGCCAGCTGAACGACACTGACAGCTGTAACAAAAAATAGTCGGGTGTTGTGTCAGGCGCCTATAGTCTCAGCTACTTGGGAGGCTGAGGCAAAAGAATCACTTAAGTCCCAAGAGTTTGAGGTTGCTGTGAGGAGTATCCAACGGCACTCTACCCAGGGTGACAGACTCTGTGAAAGAAAGAAAGGAAAGAAAGGAAAGAAAAGGAAAGAAAGGAAAGAAAGGAAAAAGAAAGGAAAAAGAAAGGAAAAAGAAAGGAAAAAGAAAGGAAAGAAAGGAAGAAAGAAAGAAAGAAAGAAAAAAACAGACACTCTCATACATTACTGGTACAAGTTTTAGTTGGTACACCTGACATGGAGAACAATCTAGTAATCTACTTTCCTTTTTTTTTTAAAGAGAGTCTCACTTTGTCGCCCTCAGTAGTGCCATGGCGTCACAGCTCACAGCAACCTCCAGGTCTTAGGCTTAGGCAATTCTCTTGGCTCAGCCTCCCAAGTAGCTGGGACTACCAGTGCCTGCCACAATGCCTATTTTTTTGTTATAGTTTTGCAGGGGCTGGGTTCACACCTGCCACCGTGGGTATATGGGGCCAGCACCCAACTCGTTGAGCCACAGGTGTTGCCCTTAGTAATCTGCTTTTCAAAAAGGAATATGAAGGATTCAGAGCCCATAGCACAGTGTTTACAGTGACAGTCACATGCACCAAGGGTGGTGCGTTCGAACCTGGCCTGGGCCAGCTAAACAATAACAACAACAAAAAAACAGGCATTGTGGCAGGCACCTGTAGTCCCAGTTACTTGGGAGGCTGAGGCAGGAGAATCGCTTGAGCCCAAGAATTTGAGGATGCTGTCAGTTGTGACACCACAGCACTCTACCAAGGACCAAGGGCGACGTAGTGAGACTCTGTCTCCAAAAAAAAAAAAAGGATACATGTGAAATTTACAAGGTGTAGAATATAAAAGTCTTAACACAATAACTAAGAAATTGCCGTGAAGGCTGTGTTAACCAGTTTGATGAAAACATTTCAAATTGTATATAAAACCAGCACATTGTACCCCATGACTGCATTAATGTACACAGCTATTATTTAATTTAAAAAAAAAGGGAAAATGGAGAAAAAAAAAGGGGGGGGAAATGAAGGACGGGGCGCAGTAGCTCACACCTATAATCCTAGCAACGCTGGGAGTCCGAGGCAGGCAGATTGCTTGAGCTCAGAAGTTTGAGACCAACTTAAGCAAGAGCAAGAACCCGTCTCCACTTAAAAAAAAAAAAAAAAGAAAAACTAGTTGGGTGATTTTGGTAGATGCCTGTAGTCCCAGCTACTTGGGAGGCTCAGATAAGAGGATTCTTCATGCCCAAGAGTTTGAGGTTGGGCATGAAGAGCAACAGAGTGAGACTCTGTCTCAAAAAAAAAAAAAAAGACAGACTTGGCACCTGTGGCTCAAGCATCTAAGGCACCAGCCACATACACCTGAGCTGGCGGGTTCGAATCCGGCCGGGCGCGCCAAACAACAATAACAACTGCAACAACAACAAAAAAATAGTCAGGCATTGTGGCGGCCACCTACAGTCCCACCTACTTTGGAGGCAGATGCAGGAGAATCGCTTGAGCCCTGGAGTTGGAGGTTACTGTGAGCTGTGATGCCACCGCACTCTACCCAGGGTGACAAGTTGAGGCTCTGTCTCAAAAAAAAAAAAAAAAAAAAAAAAGAGTGGCGACTGTGGCTCAGTGAGTGGGGCACCAGTCCCATATACAAAACGTGGCAGGCTCGAACCTGGCTCCGGCCAAACTGCAACAAAAAAATAGCTGGGCATTGTAGCGGGCGCCTGTAGTCCCAGCTACTCAGGAGGCTGAGGCAAGAGAATCGGCTAAGCCCAAGAGCTGGAGGCAGCTGTGAGCTGTAATACCGTGGCACTCTACCGAGGGTGACATAGTAAAACTCTGTCTCTTAAAAAAAAAAAAGACAGGCGAATCCTATTGCAAGACTAATGTTGTCGCACAAACAATGCTGCTCACACTACAAAAGTTGGACTTGGAAACTCTCTGCCATCTAACATACTCACCAGACCTTGCACCAACTGCTACTCCTTCTTTCAGGCTGTGGGCCACTTCTTACACAGAAAAATATTCAATTCTTAACAAGCTGTGGAAACACCTTTCTCAATTTCACAGCCACTCACTCTGCTTCATCACTGCTGGCATACTCAAGCTACCCTTGAGATGGCAGAACTGTGCTGGTGGTTTAGGCACATACTTTGATTAATTGTACTGCTTCTTATTTCTGGTATAACATGCTAAACTTCAAAATCAGACATTTCAGATTTAATGACTTACTATGGCAGCATTAATTTAAGATTAAAATGCACATCACACACACACAATACCTTCCACATACACAGTTTAAAGGTACAGATGTGTAATACAGTAAAGACAGAACTGAAGAACATAATGCTGAATACAAACTAGTACCTGCCTCTGGGTAGGAAGAGAACTGGGACTAGAGAGAAAAAATAGTAGGAACCTGAATTTCCATTAAAATATGCTACATCTTTTATTAAGGAGGGGGGAATTTAGAAAAATTATATGAATACACAAATACTTGTGGTAGTTCTATCCCTTTCTGTAGTTTTGAAACTAATACCACCTTATAACATCTTTCAAAATAAATTCTAATTATGTAGTGTGAAAAAAAGGTAATCACAAAAGGTTACATATTCTATGATTCTATTTGCATAACATTCTTTTGAGACAGAGCCTCAAGCTGTTGCCCTGGGTAGAGTGCCATGGCATCACAGCTCACTGCAACCTCCAACTCCTGGGCTTAAGCGATTCTCTTGCCTCAGCCTCCCGAGTAGCTGGGACTACAGGCGCCCACCCCAACACCCGGCTATTTTTTGGCTTTAGTTGTTATTGTTGTCTGGCAGGACCGGGTGGGATTCGAACCTGCCAGCTCTGGTGTATGTGGCTGGCACCTTAGCTGCTTGAGCTACAGGCACCGAGCCCAACATTCTTTTTTTTATCTTTTCTTTTTTTTTGAGACAGATTCTCCATACGTCACCCTCAGTAGAGTGCCATGGTGTCACAGCTCACAGCAACCTCCAACTCTTGGGCTTAAGCGATTCTCTTGATTCAACCTCCCAAGTCCAAGTAGGTGGGACTCCAGGTGCCCGCCACAACACTCGGCTATTTTTTGTTGCAGTTGTCATTATTGTTTAGCTGGCCCAAGCTAGGTTCGAACCCGTCACCCTTGGTGCATGTTGCTGGCACTGTAACCAATGTGCTATGAGCGCTGAGCCTGTCTAATATTCTTAAAATTCATCAAAATATAGAAATGGAGAGGAGTTAGAAAAGTTGGTGTAATTATAAAAGGGCAACATAGGAGGGATCTTTGTGTGATGGGATGATCTGTATTTTGACTCTATCAATGCCAATATCCTAGTTGTGATAATGCACTGCAGTTTTGAAAGAAGGTACCACTAGGCAAAATGGAGTAAAGGGTACTTAGGATCTCTCTGTATTATTTCTTACAACTGCATGTAAATCTGTATTTCAACTAAAAAGGATGATTGCTTGTTTTTTTTTGTAGTTTTTGGCCAGGGTCGGGTTTGAACCTACCACCTCCGGTAGATGGGGCCGGCAACCTACTCCTTGAGGTGCCACCCCTAAAAAGCATGATTGAAAATAAAATAAGGCTGGGCACGGAGGCTCATACCTGTAATCCCAGCACTCTTGAGAGGCCAAGGCAGGTAGTTTGCCTGAGCTCACAAGTTCGACACCAGCCTGAGCTATACAGAGACGTGGTCTCTAAAAAAATAGCCAGGCATTGTGGTAGGTGCCTGTGGTCCCAGCTACTTGGAAGGCTGAGGCAGGAGGATCCCTTGAGCCCAAGAGTTTGAGGTTGCTGTGAGCTAAAGATGTCATGGCAGTATAATGAGAATGACCAAGTAAGACTGTCTCAAAAAAAAAATAATAATAATTAAATTAGAAGTTGGTATCTTTTTGGTAAAATGCTAAGAAAATAATAAAAAATTAAATAAGAGGGCGGCACCTGTGGCTCAGTGGGTAGGACGCTGGCCCCATATAGCAAGGGTGGCTATCAAACCCAGCCCCAGCCAAAATGCAACAAAAAAATAGCCGAGCGCTGTGGCGGGTGCCTGGAGTCCCACCTACTTGAACAGGGGAGGTTGAGGCAACAGAATCACTTAAGCCCAAGAGTTGGAGGTTGCTGTGAGCTGTGATGCCACAGAACTCTCTACCAAGGGTGACATAATGAGACTCTGTCTCAAAAAAAAAAAAAAAAAAAAAAAAAAAGGGCAGTGCCTGTGGCTCAGTGAGTAGGGCGCCAGCTCCATATACCAAGGGTGGCGGGTTCAAACCTGGCCCCAGCCAAACTGCATCAAAAAACAGCCGGACGTTGTGGCGTGCGTCTGTAGTCCCAGCTACTCTGGAGGCTGAGGCAAGAGAATCGCCTAAGTCTGGGAGTTGGAGGTTGCTGTGAGCCGTGATGCCATGGCACTCCACCAAGGGTGACAAAAGTGAGACTCTGTCTCTACCCAAAAAAAAAAAAAAAAAAAAAAATTAAATTAAACAATAAAGTAAAAGAATACATTATCTATGATTGTCACTGAAGGAGTGTTGGTCCACTGGGGTATGAAACATTATCTCAGCACCACCCCTCTCTACCCACTGTAACTTGGCACCCACCTGAATTTCAGCCACTGCCTGGGTACCCGTGAAGTGTGTTATTTGAAAGTGGAATTGGACTAGTTGTAAACATACACTCCAAAGTCTAGGGCAACCATTAGAAACTATTAAAAAAAAAAGTAGAACTTATATTATGCTAAGGAAGTAAGAATAATCCTGTAAGACACTCAAAACCACAAAAGGATGGAAAACAAAAAGAAGAAAAAAGAACGAAGGCAACAGAAAACAGTAACAAAAATGTGTGTAAGAAACTCAGTTTAATGTTAATACGAAAATACATATATGCTAAAAAAAAAAGGATACAGAAAAATATATCATCGTAGCACTAATCAGAAGGAAGTAGAAGTAAGTACATCAATTTCAGACAAAGCAAAGCAAAACTTTTCTTTAGAGCAAGAAAGTTATCAGGAATAAAGGGAAATACTACATAATGATAAAGAGATCAATTCTCTTAAGAGATAAAACAATTCATAGCCTCAGTGCATTTCATAGTGTGTCAAGTAACAACATCGAACTGCAAGGAAAAATAAATGAATCCTCTGTAACAGCTGGGAATCCAAAACTACTCTCTCAGTACCTCAGACACACCACGTAGAAGACTTGTAAGGGTAGAGCTAAACTCCAGCACAACATGATGGGGTGTGACTGACATCCAGCAATAATATAGTCTTCTTGAGCTCACAAGGAACGCTCACCAAGACAGACTCCATTCTGAACCCGTCTGTTCTCAGACCACAGTGGAATTAAACCAGAAACCAAAAACAAAAGCTGGAAAGTCCCAAATACTTGGTAATTAAAAAACACATGAGACAGGCTCGGCACCCGTAGCTCAGTGAGTAGGGCACCAGCCACATACCCCAAAGCTGGCGGGTTCGAGCCCAGCCTGGGCCTGCTAAACAACAACAATAACAAAAAATAGCCGGGTGTGGTGGCGAGTGCCTGTAGCCCCAGCTACTCAGGAGGCTGAGGCAAGAGAATTGCTTAAGCCCAAGAGTTTGAGGTTGCTGTGAGCTGTGATGCCACTGCACTATACCAAGGGCGACATAGTGATACTCTGTCTCAAAAACCAAAAAACAGGCTTGGTGCCTATAGCTCAAGCGGCTAAGGCACCAGCCACATACACCAGAGCTTAGTGGGTTTGAATCCAGCCCAGGCCTGCCAAACAATGACAACTACAACCAAAAAACAGCCGGGCTTTGTGGCAAGTGCCTATAGTCCCAGTTACTTGGGAGGCTGAGGCAAGAGAATCACTTAATCCCAGAGTTGGAGGTTGCTGTGAGCTGTGATGCCATAGCACTCTACCCATGGCAATAGCTTGAGGCTCTGTCTCAAAAACAAACAAAAAAACCAAACAAACAAAAACACACATGAGACAAAGAAGAAATCCTGAGAGAAATGAAAAATACATTAAACCAGGCTTGGCGTCCATAGCTCAGTGGTTAGGGTGCTGGCCATATACATCGGGGCTGGCAGGTTCAAACCTGGCCGGGTCAGCTAAACAATGATAACTGCAACAGAAAAACTAGCCGGGCATTGTGGGAGGCGCCTGTAGTCCCAGCTAGTCGGGAAGCTGAGATAGAAGAATCGCCTGAGCCCAAGAGTTTGAGGTTGCTGTGAGCTGTGATGCCACAGCACTCTACCGGGGGTGACAATGAGACTCTTGTCGCAAAAAAACAAAAAAAAAAAAAATTTTTTTAAACCAAATGAAAACATAACTTATCAAAATGTGTGGGATGTAGGGAAAGCAGTGCTAAAAGGAGAAAAATGTATACCATTGAATACATATATTGAAAAGATGTCATGTTAATTATCTAAGTCTCCACCTTACAAAACCAGAAAAAGAGGGGCAAATTAAATCCAAAGAAAGCAAAAGGAAAGAAATAATAAATATTAGAGCAGAAACTGATGAAATTGAAAATAGGAAATCAATAGAGAACAATCAACAAAACCAAAATCTGGTTCTTTGAAAAGATCAGCAAAATCAGCATTATCTCTAACCAGGCTAAGAAGAAGAGAGAACGTAGTTATATTCACTGTCAAATAATGACATGTGGTCAGCAACGGCAGGTCCATCACATCACAATGGAGCTACAAGATTCCTATTACCTAGTGATACTGCACCACAACATGCTACTCTTGCCTCCAATGATGGCTAGTGAAAATAAATTTAGTGCACTGCTAATGGCATGGGAGATGACAGCTTGATTCCCTTGCTACCTAGTGAGACAGTGATGATGATCCCAACCCTGTCTAAGCCTAGACTCACGTCTCAGCACCCATAGCTCAATGGTTAGGGGGCTGACCTCACATACGCAGAGGCTGGCGAGTTCGACCCAGCCTGCTAAACAACAACTACAACAAAAAAACAGCTAGGGGGCGGCGCCTGTGGCTCATCGTGCCGGCCCCATATACTGAAGGTGGTGGGTTCAAACCCAGCCTCAGGGAACTGCAAAACAGAAAAATAGCCGGACGTTGTGGCGGGCGCCTGTAGTCCCAACTACTCAGGAGGCTGAGGGAAGAGAATCGCCTAAGACCAGGAGTTGGAAGTTGCTGTGAGCTGTATGACGCCTCAGCACTCTACCCAGGGCGATAAAGTGAGACTGTCTATAAAAAAAAAAAAAAAAAAAAAAACAGCTGGGCATTGTGATGGGTGCCTGTAGTCCCAGCTACTCAGGAGGTTGAGGCAAGAGAATCACTTAAGCCCAAGAGTTAGAAGTTGTTGTGAGCTGTGACACCATAGCACTCTACCAAGGGAAACATAGTGAGACTCTGTCTCCAAAAAAAAAAAGCTTAGACTTAGGTGTGTTTGTTTCTTTTCTTTTGAGACAGAATATCATTTTTGTCACCCTTGGTACAGTGCCATGGTGTCAGAGCTCTGAGCAACCTCAAACTCTTGGGCTCAAGTGATTCTCTTGCTTCAGCCTCCCAAGTAGCTGGGACTAGAGGCGCCCATTAAAATGACTGATTATTTTTAGAAATGGCGTATCACTCTTGCTCAGACTGGTCTCAAACCTGTGAACTCAAGCAATTCACCCTCCTCGGCCTCCCAGAGTGCTAGGATTACAGGTGTGAGTCACCATACCCAGCCCACGTGTATGTTTGTATCTCAGCTTTTTTTCTTTTTTTTGCCCTGGAGTACAGTGGCATAATTGTAGCTCACTGTAACCTTAAATTCCTAAGCTCAAAACCAGCGTGAGCAATAGCGAGACCGCATCTCTACTAAAAATAGAAAAACTAGCAGAACATCATGGTGCCCAGGTACAGGCAAGAGGACTGCCTGAGCTCAAGAGTTTGAGGTTGCTGTGAGCTATGATGCCACAGCATTCAACCCCAGAGTAACTGAGTAAGACTGCATCTCAGTAAAAAAAAAAAAAAAAAAAAATCAGTGGTTGCCAGGGGTTAAAAGGGAAGGAAGGATGAAGAGGTGATACACAGAGGAATTTTATTTTTTATTTTTATTTTTTTTAATTAATTTATATATTTTTTTTGCGAGACAGAGCCTCAAGCTTTCACCCTGGATAGAGTGCTGTGGCATCACAGCTCACAGCAACCTCCAATTCCTGGGCTCAAGCGAGTCTCCTGCCTCCGCCTCCCAAGTATCTGGGACTACAGGTGCCCACCACAACGCCCGGACACTTTTTGGTTGCAGCCATCATTATTGTTTGGCGTGCCCGGGCTGGATTCGAACCTGCCAGCTCATGTGTATGTGGCTGGCGCCTTAGCCGCTTGAGCCACAGGCGCCGAGCCGACAGAGGAATTTTAGTGACAGTGAAACTCCTCTACGATACTACAATGGTAGATACATGTTTCTAAACCCACAAAGAACACAACACTCAAGAATGAACCCCCACATAAACTGGACTTTGGGCAGTACGATGTTTGACGATAACACATCTACCATTCTGGCAAAGGATGTTGATAATGGGGTAGGCTGTGTGCGATAGGAAATACATGGGCAATGTCTGTATGCTACAGTACTGTGAATCTTAAATTTCTTAAAAAAAAAATTTATTAATTTTTTAAATATAATGCAGGCATGACTTAACAGTCAAAATGTTCAACTCTATCAAATTACTAAGATTCTCTTGCCCTCAACTATTTCACCAACCTCAGCTTCTTTTTTCTTTGCACGAACTTTCTCCACTTCCATAAGAATCTTCTGGGATTCATCCACATTTCCTTCAGCACCTAGCTGCTCAGCTTTAGCAAGAAGTTTTCCTATTTCTTCATTCAACTCATGTACTTTTTCTGCCT
>CAUYRH010033389.1:0-11940 GCA_963574655.1 Perodicticus potto | reverse complement strand
TATTCAAGGTTTTTTCTGTTTCCATATAAAGCAAAGTACTAATTTTTCCAGGTCTTTAAAG
Organism: Perodicticus potto; assembly: GCA_963574655.1. NCBI lineage: Eukaryota > Metazoa > Chordata > Mammalia > Primates > Lorisidae > Perodicticus > Perodicticus potto. The sequence goes on along the minus strand of CAUYRH010033389.1, from coordinate 11,879 downwards.
TATAACAGAGGTGCTTGAATAGGGATCGCATTAAATCTGTAGATTGCTTTAGGTAGATGCTGAAGACCAATGGACACAATAGGCAACCTTGCCTGGTTCCTGATCTAAGTGGAAATGGTTTCAATTGAACTCCATTCAATACGATATTGGCTGTGGGTTTGTGGTAGATGGCCTCTATCAGTTTAGAAAATGTCCCTTCTATACCGATTTTTTAAAGTGTTCTGATCATGAAGGGATGCTGGATATCATCAAAAGCTTTCTGCATGAATTGAGATAATCATATGGTCTTTATTTTTTAATTTGTTCATGGAGTCACTTATTTCTATGTCTCCTATTTTTGATAGTTTGTGCTGAAAGAGATCAACTTAAATTACTGGTTTTAAATTGTTAAAAAATGTATATACTGATTTGAAGAGCAGAATTTAAAAGAATATATTGCACTCATTCATTACAGCCATCAACTGGTCTAAAATAAGAAAGACTGTAAGACATGGGAAGCAGAGATTACTACAGGGAGACAAGGATGAACAAACATCTTCTATTTAGGTGACAGGAAGATGCCCAGTAATAGGAGAACAAAGGAAAAGATAAAATGTTACATGCTGCAGAATAGATGGAAGATGAGAACTGACAAAACTCAGTGATTTGATAATCAGAATACTGAACAGCTTCTGTGGTTTCTGTAGTGTAATAAGGAAGAGTCCAGTCTGCAAAGGATTTGAGGATTGAGTGGTGAAGCATTTATCGCTAATAGCAAATGTTCTGTCTTGGGGGCAGGGAAGAGGCAGGACCTTAAAAGGTATAGGGAGTTTTCTGATTGGTAATTATATATACACACATGGATAGCTTTTCCTAAGCAGTTTTTAAACAAAATTGTTGGTATACTTTACTAAAAGTTTGGCATCATAATGTATCATGATGATTTTTCCATTTTAAGTAATTATCTACATTACAATATCTTTTTTCATAATTGCATTGTATTCTACTTTATTGCCTTACTCTGCTTTAAGCAGGCCTTTAAATAAATTATAACCAGGTGTTCTAGTTGTCATTATCATAAATTTACTCCAGTAAACATTCTTGAATGTTAGTATTTAGCTTTATCTATTATAGACTACTACACATGGTATTGGGGTTTTTTTTGTTTTGTTTTTATTTTTCTTGCAGTTTTTGGCCAGGGCCAGGTTTGAACACACCACCTACTCCTTGAGCCACAGGTGCTGCCCTAGACATGGTATTGTTATGTCACAGGGTATGAACATTTTTAAGGTTTTTGGTCTGCATTAGCAAATTGCTTTCCACAAAGATTTTATCAGTTTATACTCATACTGTATGCCATTTTTGTTTGCCACTTTAAAAAGTTAAAAATAGAACTATCTAAGGTAAGAAATAAAAAACTTAAATTCTCCTTAGTCTTCTCAGTGGCAACTACTCCTATTTTCATGGTTTGTTTTTTTTTAAATTCATTTATAGTATTTATAAGATACAAATATAAGTTTTTTAAAAATGTGAACAAGTGGGATCTTACTATATATCCATGATTATTTCCCAAGATATCATTAGTGTGGAATAGTATCAGCATGTATAGTTGGGTCATTCTTTTCAAATGGCTATATGTAGCCCATTGTATGGACGTACCATAACTTGCTAAGAAGATTGACTTTCAGTTTGTTAGCATAAACAGTATTACAATGAACATTTTATTTGGTATTATACATATATCTTTGTTCCTTTATCAGAGGGTATATATATATATGAAAGTCAAATCCCAGAGGTAGACTACCCCCTTTTGGAAAAGTTAGGCCATTTTATGCTTTTTCACAATATATAAAAGTGCCTGATTCCCCATACTCTTGCCAACACTATGTATTAGCAAATCTTTTAATCTTTGCCAATTTGGTAAGACAGAAAATAGCATTCTCAATTGCCTTTCTCAATTACAAAAGGGGTTAAGTATTTTTTCATGCTTTTTACTTTTTTTCTTTGCTTTTTTCTTCAAAAAAGAATAGAACTCTTCCATTCTTTAACTGAATTTTTACTAAACTATTTTGCCTTTGGTGATATATAACATAAGGAAGTTAGCATTTTGTTCTATGTCATACATGTTTTAATATAGCTTATAATTTTACTTTTTAATTTTTTTTCTGTTTAGACACATGGGCTTTAAAAGCAAACGTTTAGAGCATTTTTTTCCCTGATCAAAATCAGCAAGCCAAGCATAGAATCTAACTTTTTTTTTTAAATTTCAGAATATTAGGGCTCGGCGCCTGTGGCTCAACGGGCTAAGGTGCCAGCCACGTATACCTGAGCTGGCGGGTTCGAATCCAGCCCGGACCCACCAAACAACAATGATGGCTGCAACCAAAAAATGGCCGGGCGTTGTGGTGGGTGCCTATAGTCCCAGCTACTAGGGAGGCGGAGGCAGGAGACTCACTTGAGCCCAGGAATTGGAAGTTGCTGTGAGCTGTGATGCCATGGCACTCTATCCAGGGCAACAGCTTGAGGCTCTGCCTCAAAATAAATAAATAAATAAATAAATAAAATAATTTCAGAATATTAGGAGTTACACATGTTTTGTGTACATAATTTTGTTTCTGTACAGATTAAATCAAAGTCATACACATAACTGTGCCCTTCACCCAGATATTGTGCATTGTAACCAATAGGTACAAATTTACCTATCTCTTCCCTCTCCCCCATTTAAAATTTTTGAAAGTTGGATTGAATTAAGTAGACATTTTTTTTTCAAGCAAACATTTATTGAGCAACTACATTATGCTAGGCAAGGTGCTAAGCCTTAAGATATTTGCCCAAATTATTTTAAAATGATGCCTTACTTTAACAGAGGTAATTAACAGGTAAGACCCAAGATTGACAAAAAACTACATTGCTTTGGTTAATGAGATTTTCATCATTTTAATGCTTCCCCTTGTCTGCAGACCACAGTACATTTTACTGATTATTAGTTGTATACAATTTCTGTTTAGTATTTGTTTCAGACTGGGATTAATCTGAAGAGGGTAAAATATATTTGCTAGGAAAAGAAAATATCTAAAGAGAATAACCACTTTTCGTGTTTAGCTAGGATATTACTATTCCTAGAACAATAAAATTCACCTCTTAAAAAGATACTGGCTTTTCTTTTTTTTTTAATAGTTAACACCAACAAAAACTTTATGAAATCTTTATGAAATAGCAGGTATTTGTAATATGAGGTTAGGCAATTTCATCTGTGCAAACATTACAGTGTACTTACACCAATCTAGATGGTATCTGTTACACACCCAGGGTATATGGTAGGCTATTGTTCCTAGGCTACAAATCTATATAGCATATTACTGTACTGAATACTATAGCCGTTTGTAACACAATGGTATCTATATATGTAAACATATCTAAACATAGAAAAGGTACAGTAGAAATAATGGCATAAAAGACAAAAAATGGTACATTTGGGCAGCTCCATTATAATCCTGTGGAATCACTATCTTATATTTGGTCTGTCATTGACCAAAATACTGTAATAAGGTACTTGAATTGCTGTCTTATATTTGACCTGTCATTGACCAAAATATGGTTATACTATACTGGAAAAATAAACTCCCTTTAATAGCTGTTTTCATCAATTAAGTAAATTTTTAGAGCATAACCTTTTTAGAAACCAGTGAAAATATGGCAACTTTGAATTTATTTTTTGTTGTAGTATTTGAACCTTTTTTCTTTTTTTTTTTTTTTGAGACAGAGTCTCACTTTGTTGCCCTTGGTAGAGTGCTGTGGCATCACAGCTCACAGCAACCTCCACCTCTTGCCTCAGCCCCCTGAGTAGCTGGGACTATAGGTGCCCGCCACAATGCCGAACTATTTTTTTTGTTGCAGTTTGGCCAGGGCCAGGTTTGAACCCGCCACCCTCGGTATATGGGGCTGGTGCCCTACCCACTGAGCCACAGGCGCCGCCCTCTATTCAAACCATTTTTAAAGGGAATGTAGCATTTTAGCTTTAAGTGAGGCTTTATGGATTTTAGCTATACTATTGACTTGGAAAAGCCACCTAATCTTATTTTGCTTGTTATATCATCTTTGAAAGAAGAAGAATGATAGCATCTTTTTCATAGGTTTGTTTAAGGATTCAATAATAAAGTAAAAAAAGAAAAAGGATTAAATGAGATGGTCAGTAGTAAAGTACTTCCTAGAATGAGGTAAATGCTTAGTATATATTATTCAAATTATTAGTAATTAATATAATAACAAAAATTGTTTTTTCACAGACATTCAGAAATCTATTCCATGCTGTCGGCTTTTTAGGTGAGTAATAACATTAGTAAATAAATGATCCATTGTGAAAACTATTCTTTCCAAGAGAAATGACTGAAGCTATACTAAAAGTATCTTAGTTACCAGTTACATATGGTGGTACTAATGAAAATGGAACAAATTTTTTTAAGTACCTGAAATGTCATTTGTGCTTGTCAGCCCTAATAATTCTTTCTCTATATTACTTATTTTAGCTGGTCTTCACTGCCACTGCCAGGTACCATATTACTTTGAGAATCACTTTACATTTTCACATCCCATCACTTCATTATATATTATAAACTCAACCTCCTAAAGTCTTCACTTTGGAAAGCTAAAGTGGAAGGATTATTGGAGGTCAGAAGTTGACCAGCTTGGGCAACATAGCAAGACCCCCATCATTATAAAAAATTTTAAAAATTACCTGGTCTGGCAGAGGCTGAAGAAGGAAGAAAAGACGCTTAGAGCTGAAGCAACCATCTAGTCTAGTGATGAGAAATCTCTTCTTGAATCTTTTAGTTCTTAAAGACTAGGGTAAGGGAGGAGAGAGTGGAAAATAATAGGACTCTCCAACCTTTTGGATTCTTTGCACCACATTAGAACAAGAAGAGTTCCCTTGGGCCACACATTAAATATACAAACACTAATGAAAGCTAATGAGCAAAAAAAAAGTCCATGCATAATTTTCATGACTATCCACCACCATAAGCAAAAAAGTCCTTATATAACCTACTTGTGACCCGTTGTACTCCCCTCGGGGAGAGTCCCATGAAATACCTCTCAATGAAAAGGTTACTTCATTTTTATTTAACAACAAAATAGGCCTGAAAAGTTCATGATTAACCAAGGCCCCAGAACTAGTTAATGGTATGGCAAAACCATGTGTGGGCCTAAATAAGAATGTTTACATTTTTTAAAGGTAGTTTAAAAAAAAAAAAAAAACACTATACAATAGAGGGTGAATGTGGCTGGCAAAGCTTAAAATATTTATTATCTGTTTCTTGATAGAAAAAGTTTGCCAATTCTGCACTAAATATATTCCTTCTCAGAGTTTCCTACTGAAATATACTAATTTGCTTACCTCAGGATTCTAGGGAAAGCATTCAGGATAAAATTTCCCTATTTAACATGAAGTGTATCTACTATTATATAAAAATGGTACCACTCGGAGGGAGGAGAAAGGTGGCAGATCAGAGGGATCCTTCAGCTGAGCTTCCCTAGAATGACTGGGAAAAAATAGAGAACCCAGCCAAACCTGGCATGGGGATCTTACCCAGAGTCATATAACTCAGGGAACACAGTGAGGAGGGGGTGAGCTGAATACAGCTTATGATCCAGAGGGGTGGAAATCTGACGAATTAGGCAAGTGATTGTGACTGGCTGGGATCAGCTGGCTGTCACAGAGGCCTGGGATGGGAGGAAGCCTTTCTGGAGTTTTCAGTTGTTGGGGAAGATGAGCATTGAGTGGAAAGCTTGGAAGAGTGGGCAGACTCGAATAGTATACAGCAACCAGATTTGAATGCCAGTTGGAGTGGCCATAGGTTTGGTGACTGGCAGCCACACTGAGGTCTCAGTGCCTGTGGGGAGGGGGGAGGGTTGCCATTTTGGGAAGGATATGGGAAGGCTCCTACAGGACAACTATCTTAATTATACCTGCTGGGATCCAAACTCCACTCTTGAAACAGGCCGAGGGACTCCCACACCCCATGGGAATTAGAGTCAAGAGCCACTGTGAAACCTGCCCCTTAAGGATTCTTGTGATCTTTAAGATCCCAACCCAGCAGGTTCTGAATGCTGAGAAAACAATGAGGAGATCAATGAAGGTGACTAAGTTTGGAAGTAGGACCACAAAGGTTGCTGGCTATGCTCTCTGTCTCCTAAAACAGCGCCACCTAGTGACCTGACAACACATGGCAACATACTGTCATTAACAGCAAGGACTTCACTTTAAAACAAAGGAGGCAGTGAGAAGGAAAAAGGAGGAAAAGGACGTGAACAAGAAGAGGAACCAACAGAAAAATTCAGGCAACGTGAAAGAACAGGGGAACTCCCCCAAGGGACCACAACACAGTTATTGCAGAAGACTTTACCTATAAAGAATTAATGGACTTGACAGGGACTTTAAAATATGGATGATAAAGACAATAAAAGGAATGGAAAAGAAAATGGGAAGACAAAACCAAAAGTCAGACATGAGATATGTAGAATATAGAAAGGATATGGAAGAGCTTAAGGAAATGAAAGAGACAATCAGGGACTGTAAAGATGCAGTAGAAAGTATCAACAATAGGTTAGACGATGGAGAAGAAAGAGCCAGAGCTAGAGCATAAAGTTTTTGCGTTAACCCAGCTAGTTAAAGAGGCAGAACAGAAGAGAGAAAGCAGAACATTCCCTTAGAAAACTATGAGACTCCATGAAACATTCAAATATACGAATAATAGGGATTCCTGAAGGGGAAGAAGATTGTCCCAAAGGAATGGAAGCCCTGCTGGAGATCATCATAATGAAAACTTAACAAGTTTTTCTAAAGACCCCAACATACTCCTTTTAGATGAATATCAAACCCTGGGTCATTGCAACTCAAACAGAGCCTCTCCAAGGCACATAACAAACCTATCCAAAGTCAAGATGAAAGAAAAAATTCTGCAAGCAGCTAGGATAAGCACCAGCTGACCTACAGGCAGAGCCATTAGCATGACACCATACTTTTCAACTAAAAACTTCCAAGCCAGAAGAGCATGGTCATCCACTTTCAACACTTTTTTTTTTGGCAGTTTTTGGCCGGGGCTGGGTTTGAACCCGCCATCTTAGGATTTCCTGTATCCTGCTAAACTTAGCTTCAGAATTGATGGAGAAATTCTGTCTTTTGCAGGTATACAAGCACTAAGGAAATTGGCCACAAGACCAGCTCTACAGGAAATACTTAGACCTACTGTTACTACTGAACACCACAGAGGACCACCACCAAAATAAACACCTAAAAGCCAAAGGCCAGAGCTGCTTTCACAGTGGCACAAAGAATTAAACTACACAATAAACTATCTCATAATAAGATGAATAGAATTCCACCACACTTATCAATACTCTGAATAAATGTCAATAGATTGAATTCCCCACTGAAGTGGTACAGGCTGGCTGATAGGATTTAAAAAATAATAATAATAAGCCATCCATACACTATCTCCAGGGGACCTACCTAGCCCTGAAGGACAAATCAAGACCCAGGGTTAAGTGATGGAAAACAGTGTTTCAAGCAAATGGAAGTCAGAAGAAAGGTGGGATTGCAATCTTATTCTCAGATACAAGTGGATTCAAAGCAACTTCAGTTAAGAAAGACAAATATGGACACTTCATACTGGTCAAAGGAATAATACAACAAGAGGATATCTCAATTTTAAACATTTATGCGTAAATGCTCCCGGATTTATGAAATAGACCTTAAGGAGTCTGAACAATATGATATCCCCATAGCACCTTAATAATCGGGGACTTCAACACCCCTCTGATAGAACTGGACAGATCCTCCAAACAGAAACTAAACAAGGATACAAAGGATTCAAATGTGACCCTAGAACAAATGAGATTAATAGACATATACAGAACACACTATCCCAAAGCAAAAGAATATACTTTTTTCTCGTAAGCCCATGGCACATACTCCAGAATAGATCACATCCTAGGATATAAATCAAACCTCAGCAAAATTAAAAGAATAGAGATTATACCATATCTCTTCTCAGACCATACAACTATAAGGTAAAGCTCAACTCCAACAAAATACTCATCCCCACACAAAGTCTTAGAAACTAAACAGCCTCATGCTGAATGATAGTTGAGTTCAGGAAGAGATAAAAGAGGAATTTGTTAATATCCTCAGACATAACAACAATGAAGACACACAAGTTACCAAAACCTGTAGAATACAGCAAAAGCAGTACTGAGAGGAAAATTCATTGTGCTAGATGCCTGCCTTCAAAAAACAGAAAGTGAGCACATCGGCACGCTCACAAATCATCTTATGGAATTGGAAAAAAAAAACAAAAAACATTCTAACGATAAACCCAGCACAAGCAAAGAAATAGCCAAAATTAAACCAGAGATTAATGAAAACAAAAAAAATCATTCATAAAATGAACGAAACAAAAAAATGAAACAAACATCTTACAGCCACCTAATCTTTGATAAACCAAACAAGAACATACACTGGGGGAAAGAATCCCATTCAATAAACGGTGCTGGGAGAACTGGGTAACCATGTGTAAAAGACTAAAACTGTATATGCACCTTTCTCTACTCAATAAAATTGATTTGAGATGGTTAAAAGATCTAACTCTAAGGCATGAAACAATAATCCTTGAAGAAACTATGGGGAAAACACTTGAAATTATCAGACTGGGGAGAGACTATGAAGAAACCTTCATTGGCAGTTGCAACAAAAACAAACAAATGGGACTTAATTAAATTGAATAGCTTCTGTACAGCTAAGGAGACAACCAAAGCAAATAGACAACCATCAGAATGGGAAAAGATAGTTGCATATTATGAATTGGACAAAAGCTTGATAACTACCATCTATAGAGAAATTAATCAATGCAAAAAAAGCCAATAAATAATCCCTTATATCGATGGGCAAAAGAGATGAATAGAACCTTCTCTAAAGAAGATAGATGAATGACTAACATAGGTAAAAATGCTCATCATCCCTAATTATGAGAGCAATGCAAATAAAACCACCCTAGTGGTATCACCTAACCCCAGTGAGAATGGCCCACATCACAAAATCTCAAAGCTGTAGATGCTGGTGTGGATGTGAAGAAAAGGGAACACTTTTACACTGCTGGTGTAATACAACTAATAATACGACAAACATTATTATGTAACAAATAATACAACCCTTTTGGAAGAAGTATGGAGAATCCTCAAAGAACTCTAAAACTAGGCCTCCCATTTGATCCTGCAATCCCATTACTGGGCATCTACCCAGAAAAAAAAAATTATTTTATCAGAAGGACATTTGCACTAGACTGTTTACTGCAGCTCAATTTATAATCTCCAAAATGTGGAAACAGCCTGAATGCCCACCAACCCAGGAATGGATTTCATGAGCTGTGGTATATGTATACCATGGAATACTATTCAGCCACTAAAAAGATGGAGACTTTACAGTTCTAACCTGGATGGAGTTGAAACACATTCTTCTCAGTAAAGCATCACAAGAATGGAAAAGCAAGAATCCCATGTACTCAATTCTGATATGAGGACAATTGATGACCTAGTATGCAGTGAGGGGTGGGGATGGGGGAGCAGAGAGAGGGAAGGAGGGAGAGGGTAGAGGGTCATGGTATGTGACACACCTCTTGGAGGCAGGACATAGTTATAAGAGGGACTTTACCTAACATATATAATCAATGTAACCTGGTTCTCTGTACCCTCAATGATTCCCCAACAATTAAAAAAAAAAATATGCTACCACCCATCCTCTCTCCAGAAACTTTACATAAAATCAGTGCTTCCATAGAAGATACACACTGTTACCTTCTGGTGGTTTCATATTTTTTTAATCATCCAACCTAAAACGTCAGTTCTGTGATTTATACATCCTGGTGTATTGCCTTATACCTCAGTTTGAGAAGCTCAGAAATGGGCCATGCTGGACAGATACAAGAATAAATTCTCCTTAGATAAGGTTTTCATGTTGGAGCTATAAATAGGAAAATGGCTTATCTGTTTCATCAGCTTAATATCCTCCTTTGGTAGATGGAACACTTTTGTCTGTTTTTCCATTAAAATCTGCCTATTAGGCTGGGCGCCATGGCTCTGGGAGGCCAAGGCAGGTGGATGGCCTGAGCTGATGGGTTCGACACCAGCCTGAGCAAGAGTAAGGCCCTTTCTCTAAAAATAGCCAGGCATTGTGGCAGGAGCCTGTACTCCCAGCTGCTCAGAAGGCTGAGGCAAGAGAATGGCTTGAGCCCAAGAGTCTGAGGTTGCTGTGAGCTACGACGCCATGGCACTCTACCGAGGGTGACAAAGTGAGACTCTCTCTCAAAGAAAAAAAAATCTGCTTATTAGGTTATATTCTTTCAGTTTTGTGTGACTAATTTTTTTTAACATATAGTTTAGAATTACCAGTAAAATCCTACGATGGTGAAAATTATAAAGGATTTTGTATATTTCACCATCACAGAATATTGTTATCTTAATTAATGTTAAAAGGAAAATATTATTGGCTTTTTTGGGGGGTGGGGGGCTGGAGTGCAGTGGTGCAATTATAATTCACTGCAACCTCAAACTCCTGGGCTTGGGATCTTCCCATGTCAGCATCCCACGTAGGTAAGCCTATAGGCATACACCACCATGCCCAGCTAAGTTTTTTTTATAGAGATGGGGGTCTGGCTATGTTGCCTAGGCTGGTCTTGAACTTCTGGCCTCATCATTCTCCTGCCTCAGACCCCCAAAATGCTGGGATCCACCATACCTAGCCCATATTGGCGATCTCTTATTGGAAGAAAAAGAAAGCCAGAAGTAAACACTTCAGAATCTTTTAGAATTATCTTCTGATTCTTCTTCAGCTTCTTCCGTCTTGGATATCCCAATTGCAGAACTAAACTAAACCAAAAGCTCTTCCAACATCCCCCTCAAACAAAACCCCAACCTCCTCCTAAAATGCATAGGTTTTGGAATTAGCAGGGAATTGTACTTTTGTTATTGTACTTCATTTCTCATGTTATACATTATTATGTATCAATATTATAAAAATTGTTAATAAGTAAATTGAATTAATTGTGAGTTTGCTTTCTAATACCTATTTAATGGATAGTTTAGTTTTGATTTAAAAAAAGTTTACCTCTTGATGCTTCTATCCTTTTCCTTTTCATTGGTTATGGACCTTATGTTTCTACTACTCTAAATCTGTTAATTTGAGAACTTTTCTCCACTATTCATTTTAGAGTTTCATATGACATGCCAGAGTATATGGATTTTGGTTAAGTAGTTTTGGTTAGAAGTAACTAAAATTGAAACTAATAAAATTTATTATTTTTAGCTTAATTGAAATTTCTTTAATTTTGACTTTTTACAGCTTTTATAATTCTTCAGGTGACATAAAAAAGGAAGCTCTAATGAAAATATTATCAAGTGTCAAAAAGGTATTCTCTGATTTACCTTTTTTTTTTTTTTTTGGTATTTAATATGCCTTATTTTCAATTCCTAGAAACAGGTAGAACTTTGAGAGAACTTTTAAGCAGTGTTTGTCTACCTGATATCCTATAAAGCAAGTATAAAAGGCTTGTTTCAAAATTCAAAAGGGTTGCTGTGAAAACACAACTAGTAATTAAGAGTTTTCTCACCCTTCCCTCGACTGTAATTAACAGTGATCTCTTTTTCTCCTGTGTTTCCACCACACCACTTCCCAATACCATTTGTTGTAGGACTTTTGTTTTTTTTTGAGGCAGAGCCTCAAGCTGTCACCCTGGATAGAGTGCTGTAGCATCACAGCTCACAGCAACCTCCAATTCCTGGGCTCAAGCGAGTCTCCTGCCTCTGCCTCCAAAGTAGCTGGGACTACAGGCGCCTGCCACAACGCCCGGCCA
>CAUYRH010033387.1:0-24342 GCA_963574655.1 Perodicticus potto | reverse complement strand
CTCAAGATGTCACCCTGAAGAGAGTGCTGTGGCATCACAGCTCACAGCAACCTCCAATTCCTGGGCTCAAGCGAGTCTCTTGCCTCCGCCTCCCAAGTAGTTGGGACTACAGGCGCCCGCCACAACGCCTGGCCATTTTTTGGTTGCAGCTGGCATTGTTGTTTGGCGGCCCGGGCTGGATTCGAACCCGCCAGCTCAGGTGTATGTGGCTGGAGCCTTAGCCCGTTGAGCCACAAACACTGAGCCTTTTTTTTTTTTTTTTTTGAGACAAGAGTCTCACTTTGTTGCTCTTAGTGGAGTTTGGTGGCATCATAGCTCACAGCATCCTCACAGCCCAATTCTTTTTTTTTTGGCTGGGCTGGGTTTGAACCCGCCATTGCCGGCATATGGGGCTGACGCCCTACTCTGTTGAGCCACAGGCACGGCCACACAGCCCAATTCTTGGGGTCAAGCAATTTTCTTGCCTCAGCCTCCCAAGTAGCTAGAACTACAGGTACCCACCACAATGCCCAGCTGTTTTTTTGTTTTTTTGAGCAGAGTCTCACTTGTCACCCTCCATAGAGTGCCGTAGTGTCACAGCTCACAGCAATCTCAAACTCTTGGGCTCAAACAATTATCTTGTCCCAGCTTCTTGGGGAACCCACCACAACGCCTGGCTCACTACAACCTCAAATTCTTGGGCCCGGCTATTTTTCGAGATGAGGTCTCACTCTTAGTCAGGCTGGTCTCAAACTCCTGAGTTCAATCAATCCACCTGCCTTGGCCTCCCAGAGTGCTATGATTACAGGCCTGAGTTACCGTGCCCTTCCTTGGAGACTTTCCATCTAACAGTTCTGTCAGGGCAAGTGGTCTGTCCTCCCATTAGTGGTGTCACCTATGCCCTCACAAAAGCTATATTCCATCCTTTCCATTCATCAGAGCTGCCATCAAAGCTACTTCATCTTTCCATCAGGAAATGAGCTAAGCAAACAATTAGTTACTTGGCCCATCACTTTTGAAATGTTGATGAGCTCTGTCCACATAATTGTTCTTTTCTTTCTTTTTTTTTTTTTTGAGACAAGAGTCTCACTTTCTTGCCCCCAGCAGAGTGCTATGGCATCATAGCTCACAGCAATCTCAAACTCTTGGGCTCAAGTGATCCTCTCGATTCAGCCTCCCAAATAGCAAGGACTACAGGAACCCACTACAATGCCCAGCTATTTTTTTTTTCAGATGGGCCATTTTCTCCCATTTCTGACTCCTCATTTCTTAACCCTTTTTTTTAACTTAATTTTTTTTTTTTTTTTTTTTGGCGACAGAATCTCACTTTATCACTGCCCCCAGTAGAATGCTCTGGCGTCTGAGCAGCGTCTGTGGCTCAGTGGGTAGGGTGCTGGCCCCATATACCAAGGGTGGCATTTTCAAACCCGTCCCTGGCCAAACTGCAACGAAAAATAGCCGGGCGTTATGGCAGGCACCTGTAGTCCCAGCTACTCGCCACTCGGGAGGCTGAGACAAGAGAATTGCCTAAGCCCAGGAGTTGGAGGTTTCTGTGGGCTGTGACGTCACAGCACTCTACCAAGGACAATAAAGTGAAACTCTGTCTCAAAAAAAAAAAAAAAAAGGGGGCGGTGCCTGTGGCTCAGCAAGTAGGGCGCCGGCCCCGTATACCGAGAGCTGCGGGTTCAAACCCGGCCCCGGCCGAACTGCATCAAAAATTAGCCGGGCGTTGTGGCGGGCGCCTGTAGTCCCAGCTACTTGGGAGGCTGAGGCAAGAGAATCGCCTAAGCACAGGAGTTGGAGGTTGCTGTGAGCTGTGAGTTGGAGGTTGCTGTGAGCTGTGACTCCACAGCACTCTACCGAGGGCGATAGAATGACACACTGGCACTACAAAAAAAAAAAAAAAAAAAAAAAAGAACCTGGCGTCAAAGTTCACAGCAACCTCAGACTCTTGGGTCAAGCAATTCTCTTGTCTCAAGCCTCCCAAGTAGCTGGGACTATAGACGGCTGCCAGAACACCTGGCTATTTTTAGAGACGGGGTCTCGCTCTTGCTCAGGCTGGTCTCAAACCCATGAGCTCAGGCAATCCACCTGCCTTGGCCGCACAGAGGGCTGGGATTACAGGTGTGAGCCCCCCTACCCCCAACCCCCTGTCGCCTGGTCTTTTGTTTTTCTTTTGAGACAGAGTCTCACTATGTTGCCCTCAGTAGAGTGCTGTGGCATGACAGCTCACAGCAACTTCAAACTCTTGAGCTTAAGCGATTCTCTTGCCTCAGCCTCCCAAGTGGTAGCTGGGACTACAGGCGCCCACCAGAACGCCTGGCTTTTTTAAAATTTTTTTTTTTGAGACAGAGTCTCACTTTATTGCCCTCAGTAGAGTGCCGTGGCATTGCAGCTCATAGCAACCTCCAGTTCTTGTGCTTAGGCAATTCACTTGCCTCACCCTCCTGAGTAGCTGTGACTGCAGGCCCCCGCCAGAACGCCTGGCTATTTTTTTGTTGCAGTTTGGCTGGGGCCAGGTTCGAACCCACCACCCAGGTGGGGCCAATGCCCTAGCCACTGAGCCACAGGCACCGCCCCACCTGGCTAATTTTTTGTTGCAGTTGTCATTGTTGTTTAGCAGGCCTGGGCCAGGCTCAAACCTACCAGCCTTGGTGCATGTGGCTGGCACCCTACTCACTGAGCTACGGACACTGAGCTGGCCCTCACCTGGTCTTAACTTAATTTGTATTAAATCATAACTGTATACATTTATGGGGTACAATGTGATGATTTGATATACAATGTGGAATGCTTAAATCACACTGATTAACATAACCATCAGCTCACTTAATTATTTTTTGAGGTAAGACATTTATAATATACTCTTAGTTGTTTTGAAACGTACCCTTGCATTGTGCACATTAGGTGAGATCCCACCAAATACCCTCCCTCCATTCCCAGCTATTTTTTAGAGACAGGGTCTCACTCTTGCTCAGGCTGGTCTCAAACTGGTCAGCTCAAGTGATCTACCCGCCTCGGCTTGGAAGAGTGCTAGGATTACAGGCGTGAGCCACCTCACTTGGCCCTCAAACAATTGTTTTTCATCTGCTCTGCCCTCAGTAGAGATTAAACATTATAGAACGTGCTTACAAGATCTTGTAAAAATGTGCTTACAAGATCATGGCTAAACTTTCTCACTAGTCATGACAGAATATGGTATGTTTTTCTCTTAACATTTTCTCTTGAAAAAAATGCCAAACTCCATCTTCTTCTTCTTCTTTTTTTTTTTTTTTTTTTTAATAAAGACTGGGGACTGGCTAAGTTGACCAGAACTGGCTGGTCTTGAACTTCTGGCCTCAAGCAATCCTCTTGCCTCAAGCTCTCAAAAGTGCTAAGATTACAGTAGTCAGACACCATGTCAGGTCGCAAATTCCACCTTCCTAAGTCAGGACTTGACAAAGCAGAGGTAGACTCTGTACAGTCAAAGTCCTATCCTAGAGTATGGATCTTCTAAAAATCTGACACCTAATTTCATCACTTCACAAATTTTTTTCAGAGTTATAATTTTTTAAAAAGTTATAATTAAAATGCTAATAATCTGAGCCCAGGCATGGTGGCTCATACCTGTAATCCTAGAGCTCTGGGAGGCTGAGGTGGCAGATTGCTTGAGGTCAGGAGTTAGAGACCAGCCTGCAGAAAAGCAAGACCCTGTCTCTAAAAATAGCCAGGCACTCAACAGAGAGTCTCAAAAAACAAAAGTTAATAATCTGTTCATTTCCCAAATCTTTTCTTCTTTTTTTTGAGACAGAGTCTCAGCTGTCGCCCTGGGTAGAGTGCCATGGCATCACAGCTCACAGCAATTTCCAACTCCTGGGCTCAAGCGATTCTCCTGCCTCCGCCTCCCAAGTAGCTGGGGCTACAGGTGCTGGCCACAATGCCCAGCTATTTTTTGATTGCTGAGCCCATTTCCCAAATCTTATCAATGCCTTCTTGGTGCCTTCTTTTTCCCATATTTCTTTATGAAATTCACTCTCTTAAAAAGCGTAGACTCAGCTTGGCACCTGTGGCTCACGGGCTAAGGCGCCAGCCATGTACACGTGAGCTGGCGGATTCGAATCCAGCCTGAGCCCGCCAAACAACAATGAGGGCTGCAACCAAAAAATGGCCAGGCGTTATGGCAGGTGCCTATAGTCCCAGTTACTTGGGAGGCAGAGGCAGGAGACTCGCTTGAGCCCAGGAATTGGAGGTTGCTATGAGCTGTGATGCCACAGCACTATCCAGGGTGACACCTTGAGGCTCTGTCTCAAAAAAAAAAAAAAAAAAGCGTAGACTCTAGGAGGCCAAGGCAGGTAGACTGCCTGAGCTCACAGGTTCAAGACCAGCCTGAACAAGTGCAAGACTCCATCTCTAAAAAACAGCTGAGTGTTATGTTGAGCACCTGTAGTCCCAGCTACTCGGGAAGCTGAGACAAGAGAATCACTTGAATCCAAGACTTTCAGGTTGCTGTGAGCTGTGACCCCACAGCACTCTACCTAGGGTGACAAACTAGACTCTGTCTCAAAAAAAAAAAAAGCCTAAGGAATACCCTAAGTCCTCAGCAAGCCTAACTAGAGATCTACCATTAACTACTTTCCAAAAAGCTCCTCTGAAAATTAAAAAAAATAGTGGCTTGGCACCCGTAGCACAGTGTTTACAGCACTGGTCACATACACCAAGGTTGGCGGGTTTGAATCCAGCTAAACAACAATGACAACTGCAACAAAAAATAGCCAGGCATTGTGGTGGGCGCCTGTAGTCCCAGCTACCTGGGAGGCTGAGGCAAGAGAATCACTTAAGCCCAGGAGTTTAAGGTTGCTGTGAGCTGTAACACCACAGCACTCTACCAAGGGTGACATAGTGAAACTCTGTCTCAAAAAAATAAAATAAAATAAAAGTAAAAATAAATAAATAAATAAATAAATAAAGCACCCCTGGATAATCTGTAGAATACCAGCTGCTCTTCTTAAAAAAGTAAGTAATATAAAAGTCAAACACTAAACCTTAAGCAGCACCAGATTAGTCTTTTCTTACTGCCCTGATATTACAGAGCATCAAAGAAACAGTAAATTCAATAAAGGAAAAGGAATGATTTCAGAAAAAAGATATGAGAGGCACCAAAAGTCATGCACACAAATACACTTTTCATCCATGAACTTGCCCCAGGGTTATTTATAGATAGAACCAGCAATCCAACGAGAAACACTCTCAATACATTTGATGAACAAGTTATTTCAAGAAGACTTTAAGTCAACAGGAAATATTCAATCCTGGCAATAGACTCTGAAGGAGCTATGACCCCAATCCTTCCACTTAGCTCTTGCAATACAGCAAGGTAAAGCTGTACCAGGTGACACCCACAGGAAGTCATCTGCCATTGAACCTGGAAGATGTGCTCTCATTAAGTATCTTTTTTTTTTTTTAGTGACAGAGTCTCACTTTATCACCCTTGGTAGAATGCCATGGCATCACAGCTCACAGCAACCTCCAACTCCTGGGCTTATGCAATTCTCTAGCCTCAGCCTCTGGAGTAGCTGGGACTACAGGTGCCCACCACTCAGCTATTTTTTTGTTGCAGTTTGGCCAGGGCCATGTTCAAATGCTCGGTATATGGGGCCAGCGCCTTATCCACTGAGCCACAGATGCCACCCGCCACTAAATATCAGCGCAGAAACAGATCACCCTATCTAAAAAATGGGAAAGGACAGACTGTCCACAGGGCTTTCAATTACAGAGACCCAGATTCGTGTTCCTCAATACTCACCCAAACTCTCCAGGCAAGTTAGCTACAGCAAACAACCCAACATGAAGACACTGCTGATTTCTTTCCCTAGTTCAAAGAAAACTTAGAAACATACCTTGGGGAGGTGGTTGCTGATAGCCTGGTACTGGGCCATTGTAGGCTCCATAGGGAGTGGGGGGCACTGTGGACCCTGATTGCCCACCATAGCTGGATTGATGATACCCTGGGTAGATGGGCTGTGGCTGCCCGAATGGCGGCACAGGTGGAGCTGACTGGTTGACATTCATAATGAAAGCATCCCCAATTTGGTCTCACCTAGTAAAGGAGAAAATAAAGATAAATTAGTCAAAAGGAACTTTCTTAAGCAGCGGTTCTCAACCTGTGGGTTGCGACCCCTTTCAGGGTCGAACTACCCTTTCATAGGGGTCGCCTAAATACATCCTGCACAGCAGATATTTACATTACGATTCATAACAGTAGCAAAATTACAGTTATGAAGTAGCAACGAAAATAATTTTATGGTTGGGGGGTCACCACAACATGAGGAACTGCATTAAAGGGTCGTGGCATTAGGAAGGTTGAGAACCACTGTTCCAAAGAGAGAGTAGCTAATCAAGGCAGGAAGAAGTGATAAAAAGAAATTGATCGGGGGCGGCACCTGTGGCTCAGTGAGTAGGGCGCTGGCCCCATATGCCAGAGCTGGTGGGTTCAAACCCAGCCCTGGCAAAAAACTGCAAAAAAAATAATAATAATAATAAATTGATCTAATCAAGGAGAGAATCAGTTTAATTATTCCCACACACACTACACATCTTTGTAATTTTCTGTTTTTTCCCAGCCAGTACCCAGATTATCTCCTAAAAGCAAGGATTTTGTTACTGTGAATCTCACGCTTTGTCACTGCCAAGAGGGTATTAATTCAATTTCACATAGGTGCACTGGAATGGAGCAGCAGTCTCTATTCCCCAGTGATATGATTTCTACTGTCTAGTTACACAAGGAGTCCTGCGGCTGATGAGTTACCAAGACGCTACAGGTAAATGAAACAATGAAATACTTTCCATTCATTCACTCTACCATCCATTCATCCATTCATTCAGCAAACACTGAGTACCCTCGAGTGTGCTAGTCATTTTAAATCACTTGGACTAAATGTCTAAAACACTTCAATGAACATTTTTCCTCCACAAAGACACATTTAGAGTAACTGATTTAGAGAAATGACATTCTTTGGCTAAACTGCCATAATCCAAATGCTGTTCAACCCCAGTCTTTCTACCAAAAAAGTGAATGGACCTTAAAACTGAAGGATTAAAGTCAAGAAATTTAAAGGACACCTGAAAACTAGCAAGGCAACAGACTAGAACTGAGTGCAGGCCAGGATCAAAAACTTCTTCACATAATGTGGGGAAACAATTCAAGAATCAGTGACAAAGTTAGATTTCATGGAAAAGATCACTTATCTTACTCTTCCAGCAGAAGACTATAAGTATTCTAAATCCCAATGTACTTCTCCAACTCTCCTGTTTCTTCTCCCTTTATAAGGCTGTTATAAATCTAGGCCATCAGGGCGGCGCCTGTGGCTCAAAGGAGTAGGGCACCAGCCCCATATACCGGAGATGGTGAGTTCAAACCCAGCCCTGGCCAAAAACTGCAAAACAAACAAACAAACAAAACTAGGCCATCATCAAAATTATTACAATCTTGCTCAGCCAACAGAGGAGTGAATGAGGGTGCCTTTCTAGGTAGGGTCTTTCCTACCCTACCTAGAAGAAAACTATCTAATTACATCTACTCTACACAGCCTTATCATTTGAATAGGCTTCCTATACACAGAAGTGGCCCAGGAGGCAGGAGCGCTCACAGTTGCTGCAGTGGAACAACAGGCCTCACCCCTTTGCTAGGAAAGGCCATCTTCACTAAGAAAAACTGAACTGATTCTGGACTAGAACTCTTCAAACTCGAGGCCATTTCGGTAGATGTCCTTCCAAATCCTAAACCTTACGCAGGTCTCTGACATTAAGCTTGACAGATGTTCCTCTTCCTTTATCTTTCTAAAGTCGGGGAGAGGAGAAAGGAAAGGAGCTTCTTCTCCAGGAAATAATCTTCTCCAACACACCCAAGAGCCTGGAGTCAGGCTCAAGTCTCAACTCTATTCTGGGTGGACAGCCGAGGGTGACAACCCAAGGGGGCGGAGCTAGCTTCCTAAAACTCTTAAAGTAGTCAAGCTCTGGAGGCTGGGAGCGCCGAAGATCGAGACCAAGAAGCCAAGAAGCCACTTTCTAGAGCCATGATAAGAGAGGGGGCTGGTCTGTTAAGCATAGAGACCAAGCGTCTTGTGTCCTCCAACAGGCTCCGGGCAGGAAGCGGGAGCCGGAATCTGGGCCGGGAGGAGAAGGGAGGGTCTAGGACCGATCCTGAACTGTGGATGCGTAAGGTGAGGGTCTCTTCCCGAGCCCCGCCCCCAGGCTCCTCCCTTTTTTCTGAAACCGTACCCCGATCTGGCCAGTAATACCCTGGCCTCTCCTTTGTTTTCCTACACACAAACCTCCCGATGCCACTTCTCACCCGGCTCCAGATCCAGGTTCGACTTCGTTCCTAACGTCAAGGCTCCCAGGCTCCACTTCCGGTTCCGAGGGAGCCTTCACGTCACCCCCGGAAGTTCCTCCCCCATGCTCCTCGTCTAGGCCACGCCTTCTGCCACGTCGGCATTAAGCACGCATTCAGAAACCCGGATGCTGCGCACGCGCCCCTTCCCTCTTCCATCATGGCAACCTTTGGGAGACCCTGCTGGGTTTTAAATATTTTCCTTTTTTTTTCTTTTTCAGATATAAAAAAAAGTTTCACCAACTGAATTGCAACTAAAAAGGCTGAGTCAAACTATCTTAAGTAATCACCTTCAGTCCACCTTTGACGTATTAGTGACCTCTGATCTAGAGTTTTGTCATTTCCTGTTGACTCCTGACCCCATTGATTTCCTTTCTCTAGTCTGATCTCACCTGTGATCTTTGCTGCCCAAGAAATTTGCGAAAAGCTTAGTGGTGATAAAAGAGACTAACTCTGCTATCAGGCTGCGTGCATGGGTCGAGTTCTGGTCCCTAAATTGGGCACCTAGTTCTGTAAAATGAGATAATGTAATAATAATACCTATCTAAGAGCTTGCGAGGATGGAATTAGGTCACATAGCTTGCTTGACATCATAATAAGTGCTCAGTAAAGATCAATTGATTAATCATTTTTATACAGTGCCTTCATTTAGATGTACATAACATTGGAGGGTTTTTTTTCATATACATAAAATCATTTAAGCCTTTTAATATTATTTATTCACTTAATTTTTTGAGCATTGCTGTGTGCCAGGCCATGAGTTCTGGAAATACATTAGTGTACAAAAGTTCTTGCCCTCATATTGTTGACAATACATATTAGTTAGTCTGAGACAGAGTGGTTCATTTATTGAAAAATTTGTATGTTAGTCTCTGCTGGAAATTATATTAGGCATTGAGGAAACAGATTTTTCCTGTTATCAGTATATAGTTGAGGTCAGTGGTTCTCAAAGTGTGATTCACTCTTTGGTAACAAGACCAGCCTGAGCAAGAGCAAGACCCCATCTCTAAAAACTAGCCAGGCATTGTGGTGAGCACCTGTACTCCCAGCTATTTGAGAGGCTGAAGCAAGAGGATTGCTTGAGCCCAAGAGTTTGAGGTTACTGTGAGCTATGATGCCATTGCACTCTACTGAGGGTGATAAAGTGAGATTCTGTCTCAAAAAAAAAATTTTAAAAGTAGCAGTATCACCTGGGAACTTGTTAGAAATGCAAATTTCAGGTCTCCCCCTCCCCCAGATATATCTAGTCAGAAATTCCAGAGGTGGGGTTCAGCTGTTGCCTGAGGAAGCCAGTCAATAGAAAATCAGATAAGAGATCAACAATTGGGCAGCACCTGTGGCTCAAATGAGTAGGGCACCGTCCCCGTATACCAGAGTGGTGGGTTCAAACCCAGCCCTAGCCAAAAACTGCAAAAATTAAGACATCAACAATTTCATTAATATTTACAGAAAAGCCAATAATTCTGGAGAACAGTGAGGATATCTCCTCAAAGAGCTATTCTGCTCTCCTGTTCCCCTTTGTTACTTTTTTTGGCAGTGACAGAGTCTTGCTTTATAGCCCCTCCATAGAGTGCCGTGGCATCACGCAGCTCACAGCAACCTCCAACTCCTGGGCTTAGGCGATTCTCTTGCCTCAGCCTCCCAAGTAGCTGGGACTACAGGCGCCCGCCACAACGCCCGGCTATTTTTCTGTTTTGCAGTTCGACCGAGGCCAGGTTTGAACCCACCACCTTCGGTATATGGGGCCGGCCCCCTACTCGATGAGCCACAGGTGCCGCTCACTTTGTTACTTTTATATTCTTATAGTAAAAGCAAGCATCAGCAATGTTATTACTTATCATAGTATTCATTACACAGATTCTTCATTACAGGTTATACAATATCCCCTTATCTTAAAGTAGTAAAACCTTCAAAGTATTTTTACTCTAGACTAAATTTATAGTTAGTCACTACTATACTAAGTGTATTACTAAGTGCATTACTCATTGCACTTTGTACTCCTTGACCAGCACCATGGTCCCTGGAATGACCAGTTTCCTAACTTAATCTATGACCTTGTACATGAATAAACAACTTCAAAAGGCAGCACAAGGGCTCATCTGGCCTTGCCCATACCTGTCCAGCAGCACCCTATGTGTAATGGTTATTTTGTTTCTGTTTTGTTTCATTTTGTTTTTGAGGCAGAGTCTTACTATGTTGCCCTTGGTAGAGTGCCGTGGTGTAACAGCTCACAGCACCCTCCACTCTTGGGCTTAAGTGATTCTCTTGCCTCAGTCTCCCAAGTAGCTGGAACTACAGGTGCCCACCACAACACCCGGCTATTTTTTTGTTGCAATTGTCATTGTTGTTTAGCAGGCCCACGCTGGGTTCGAACCCTCCAGCCTTGGTGTATGTGGCCAGCACCGTAACCACAGAGCTAGGAGGGCCAAGGCATAATGGTTATTTTAGATAACAATGGCTGCCATTACAGCAAGCTATAGTTTAACAAGCCCTTCAGGGGATTTCATTGCCCACAAAATATTGGGAACCATTGGTCTAGATCAGGCGTCCTCAAACTTTTTAAACAGGGGGCCAATTCACCGTCCCTCAGACCGTTGGAGGGCCGGACTATAGTTTAAAAAAAAAAAACTATGAACAAATTCCTATGCACACTGCACATATCTTATTTTGAAGTAAAAAACAAAATGGGAACAAATACAATTCACACCAACGCATGTGGATCGCAGGCGGTAGTTTGAGGACCCCTGGTCTAGATGAATAATTTGTGAAATTCAACTAACATTTGTTGAGCACCTGCTCTAGGTTGTGCCCTCTGCTAAGCACTTTGACGTGATTATCCCACTTCATTGTCATATCAGTATAGGAAAACAGATATCCTCTGTCTTACTTACGTTGTACCCCTAGTAAGTGATAGATCATAGATTTATAGTTTCTTGAGGACAGAGGATGATATATTGCATTTCATTGACTTCTGTAGCTCCAATCAGTGATTCTCAGCCTTCGTTGCACATTAAAATCATCTGTGATGCTCTTTTTTTTGTTTGTTTGTTTGTTTGTTTTCAGTTTTTGGCCAGGGCTGAGTTTGAACTCACCACCTCCGGCATATGGGGCTGGCACTCTACTCCTTTGAGCCATAGGCGCTGCCTGATCTGTGGTGCTTTTACAAATACCAATACTGGGGGCTTGGTGTCTGTAGTTCAGTGGCGAGGGCACCAGCCACACACACCGTAGCTGGCACATTCGAATGCAGCCTGGGCCTGCCAAACAACAATGACAATTACAACCAAAAAATAGCTGGGTGTTGTGGTGGGCGCCTGTAGTCTCAGCTACTTGGGAGGCTAAGGCAAGAGAATCACCTAAACACAAGAGTTGGAGGCTCCTGTGAGCTGTGACGCCACAGCACTCTACCCAGGGCAACATAGTGAGACTCTGTCTCAAATAAAAAAAAAATACCAATACTGGGTAAAGAGACCAATAAAATTGAAATCCCTAAGGCTGAGGGCTTGGGGTGGGGGTAAACTGTATAAAATTTTGTGACACAATCATCTAGTCCTATACAATACTTTTTTTTTTTTTTGAGACAGTCTCAAGCTTTCACCCTGGATAGAGTGCTGTGGCATCACAGCTCACAGCAACCTCCAGTTCCTGGGCTCAAGCAAGTCTCCTGCCTCTGCCTCCCAAGTAGCTGGGACTACAGGTGCCCACCACAACACCCGGCCATTTTTTGGTTGCAGCCATCATTGTTGTTTGGCGGGCCCAGACTGGATTTGAACCTGCCAGCTTAGGTGTACATGGCTGGCACCTTAGCCCGTTGAGCCACAGGCGCCAAGCCCAATACTATCGTTTTTATTTTTAAGGGATAGAATTTGGCTCTGTCACCCAGGCTGGAGTGCAGTGGCACAATTATAACTCACTATAACCTCCAACTCCTGGGTTAAAGCCATTCTCCTGCCTCAGCCTCCTGAGTAGCTGGAACCACAAGTGCATACCACAATAGTGGGCTAATCCTTTTTATTTTTTGTGGAGATTGGAGTCTTGCTTGCCTAGGTTGATCTCAAAACTCCTGGCCTCACAAAGTGCTGAGATTACAGGCACGAGTTACCATACTCAGCCTACACTATCTTATTTTAGGGAGTTACTAGCTTTAAAAGTTTTCCAGTTGAGAGCCAGGTATGGTGGTTCTCACCTATAATCCTAGCACTCTGGGAGGTTGAGGCAGGTGCATTGCTTGAGCTCAGGACTTCAAGACCAGCCTGAGCAAGAGTGAGACTTGGTCTCTACTAAAAATCAAAAAATTAGCTGGATTTTGTGGCAGGTGCCTGTAGTCCTAGCTATTGGGGAGGCTAAGGCAGGAGGATTGCTCAAGTCCAGGAATTTGAGGTTGCCATGAGCTAGATGACCCCATGACAATCTACCCAGGGCAACAGAGTGAGACTCAGTTTCAAAAATAAAACAGAGTTTTCCAAATGATCATATCATGCACTGCAGATTAATTGAAGGCCACCGATATAGCGCAACTCCCATATAAGTAACACTCAATAATTATGTTTGAATTGTGAATGCATGAACATTTAGATCTTTTTTTTTTTCAAGACAGAGCCTCAAGCTGTCACCTGAATAGAGTGCTGTGGCATCACAGCTCACAGCAACCTCCAATTCCTGGGCTTAAGCGAGTCTCTTGCCTCCACCTCCCAAATAGCTGGGACTATAGGTGCCTGCCATAACGCCCGGCCATTTTTTGGTTGCAGCCGTAGTTGTTGTTTGGCAGGCCAGGCTGGATTCGAACCCGCCAGCTCAGGTGTACGTGGCTGGTGCCTTAGCCCCTTGAGCCACAGGCGCCCAGCCAAACATTTAGATCTTTTTACTGATGAGGCCAAGTGACTGCCTGAGGTCACACAGCTAATAAATGATGGAATAAGAACTCAAATCACTAGGGCGGCGCCTGTGGCTCAAAGGAGTAGGGCGCCAGCCCCATGTAGCAGAGGTGTTGGGTTCCAACCCAGCCCAGCCAAAAAAAAAACTGCAAAAAAAAACCTCAAATCATCCTGGTTTTCTGACCTGAAATTCCAAATTTTTTTTTTTTTTGAGAGAGTCTCCCTTTGTTGCCCTTCATAGAGTGCTGTGACGTCACAGTTCACAGCAGCCTCCAACTCCTGGGCTTAGGCGACCCTCTTGCCTCAGGCTCCTGAGTAGCTGGGACTACAGGTGCCCACCACAATGATAGCAGTTTGTACAGGGCCAGGTTCCAACCTGCCACCCTCGGTATATTGGGCCGGCGCCCTACCCACTGAACCACAGACGCCAGTCTGAAATTCCAAATGTTTTCTGTGACTACATCATACACTAAGGCAAACAGCATTTAGTGCGCTAGGGGAGCAGCTATTCCATGAAACTTTATAGCCTTTGTAGGTGTTACAGCACCAATAATGTTGTTTGTAAGTGAAAAAGAGCTCTTAATGTGTAGCACATTCATGTAATGGAAACATAGAAATTAGTACAGATTTTATTAACATAGGTTAGCATGTTTACACACACTTGTCTGTGTCTACCTTTCCATAACAGCCTATGTATTATGATAGATAATTTATTCAGCAAACATTTATTTATTTACTTATTTATTTATTTATTTTTTGAGACAGAGCCTCAAGCTGTCACCCTGGAGAGAGTGCCGTGGCATCACATCTCACAGCAACCTCCAATTCCTGGGCTCAAGCGAGTCTCCTGCCTTTGCCTCCCAAGTAGCTGGGACTACAGGCGCCCGCCACAATCCCCGACCATTTTTTGGTTGCAGTCGTCATTGTTGTTTGGTGGGCCCAGGCTGGATTCGAACCCGCCAGCTCAGGTGTATGTGGCTGGCGCCTTAGCCAGTTGAGCCACAGGCGCCGAGCCTCAGCAAACATTTATTGAGCGCCCATTATATCAGTCTTTACTCGGTGGGCTGTTGATTGGTTGTTGTCCTTGCCCTCAACTTTCTCACAGTCTAGGAGGGAAGACAGGCAAATACACAAGCTATACTATTGGCTGAAAAATACAACATTAGAGGCTCTGCACCTGTGGCTCAACTGGCTAAGGTGCCAGCCATGTACACCTGAGCTGGCGGGTTTGAATCCAGCCAGGGGCCGCCAAACAACAATGACGGCTGCAACCAAAAAATGGCCGGGCGTTGTGGCGGGTGCCTGTAGTCCCAGCTACTTGGGAGGCTGAGGCAGGAGACTCGCCTGAGCCCAGGAATTGAAGGTTGCTGTGAGCTGTGATGCTACGGCACTCTATCTAGGGTGACAGCTTGAGGCTCTGTCTCAAAAAAAAAAAAAAAAAATACAACATTAGAAATATAGGGCAGCACCTGTGGCTGAAGGAGTAGGGCACCGGCCCCATATGCTGGAGGTGGCGGGTTCAAACCCAGGCCCGGCCAAAAACTGCAAAAAAAAAAAAAAAAAAGGCTTGGTGCCTGTGGCTCAACGGGCTAGGGCGCCAGCCACGTACACCTGAACTGGAGGGTTCGAATCCAGCCCGGGCCCGCCAAACAATGATGGCTGCAACCAAAAAATGACCCGGTGTTGTGGCAGGCGCCTATAGTCCCAGCTACTTGGGAACTGGAGGCAAGAGACTCGCTTGAGCCCAGGAATTGGAGGTTGCTGTGAGCTGTGATGCCACCGCATTCTATCCAGGGTGACAGCCTGAGGCTCTGTCTCAAAAAAAAAAAAAAAAGAAAAGAAAAGAAAGATGAACAAAATACCTATGTTGCCCAGAGGAAAGAAGGATTAATTCTATAGGTGGGGGATGGGCGGCGCCTGTGGCTCATTGAGTAGGGCGCCGGCCCCATATACGGAAGGTGGCGGTTTCAAACCCAGCCTCGGCCGAACTCCACTGCAAAAACAGAAAAATAGCTGGGCATTGTGGTGGGTGCCTGTAGTCCCAGCTACTTTGGAGGCTGAGGCAAGAGAATCGCCTAAGCCCAGGAGTTGGAGGTTGCTGTGATTTGTGTGATACCACGGCACTCTACCGAGGGTGATAGAGTGAGACTCTGTCTCTACAAAAAAAAAAAAAAATTCTATAGGTGGGGAGTTAGGAGGTCAGGAGAGACTTATGGAAGAAGTAACAGTTCAACTGGAACCAGACTGATCAGAATTCCTCTATATAGGGCGATGCCTGTGGCACAAAGGAATAGGGCACTGGTCCCATATACGGGAGGTAGTGGGTTCAAACCTGGCCCCGGCCAAAAAAAAAAAAAAAAAGAATTCCTCTATACAACACCAAGCACTGCAGTAGAATACATATTTGCATTTTGTTGAACAGGTATAATACATTCATAAAGCAAAGGCACTCTTTCCTGAAACCCTGGAACCTTGTAGAGTAAATCAAACCATTCTTTGCCAGCTCTGGAATTGAAGCCCCTCCTGCTGCCACTTTGAAATGGGCTTTGGGGGAAAGCAGTTGGAATTAGTCCATGATCGGTGAAGGTGCAATCCCAGAAAGGGTGTACATTAAGTATAAAGCTGACAGTGTACTATGAGTCTTATCCTGGAAAATGAGGGACATGGAGGACAGAAGTGTGGACTATAATTAGCTCTACGAGTAACACGGATGGGGGATGGAGGAATACAGCCGGCAACTATTTTGAGCACAGCTCCGATTGACAGGACACGTGTGCTGGACTGTACTGATCCCAGGGCCGAGTTGCCTGTTTGTGGTGTGTGGTGTGGGGGGGAGGTCTGGGGCAGCAGGAACAGGACAGCTGGACAGGCAGGCCGGACGGGGTACCAGCACCTCAACTTCTCTCTCTGGGACACTGTCTAAACTCCGGGGGCCACAGGTCAAGCTGAGCGATGGGTGCTGAGGAGGAGGTGCTGGTCACACTATCAGGGGGAGCACCCTGGGGCTTCCGACTTCAGGGGGGGGCCGAGCAGAGGAAAGCCTTACAGGTGTCCAAGGTAAGGGAGAGCCCCTGAAATGAGGTTTCAGGGAAAGGGGAACTCAGTGGATCCTGGAAAGACTCATGTATTGACCTATGGGGGGAGCTATGAAGAAGGGGAGGGTAGGTGGGTAGGGAAGCATGCTTAAGTCTGGTAGAGGGAGTAGTGTCTGACCACAGGCTTTTTGTGGGGGGGTATGAAAAAAGAGAATTCATGGATTCCAGGGAGCAGAGAAAAAGGCTCTAATTTTGTTCCCTACAACACCATAGTAGCTAATGTCCCATAGTAGCTAATCCAATGTTTGCTCTCCTGGCAATGTGCTTCTACACTAAACTCCAGGAATGTAGGGTAGCTAGTAATTCCTCTCTCTGACGAAACTGATGAACTGAGGCTGTTTCACCCAGCCCAGCCCTGCCCTGCCCTGCCCATGAATGCTCCTCTTTCCCTGAGTCAGACCCTTTCTCTCACTGAGTTAGACTCTTTTAGCTGCTTAGGAGGGTTATAGCAAGATCTGCCCTCTCGGCTCGGCGCCTGTGGCTCAAGGGGCTAAGGCGCCAGCCACGTACACCTGAGCTGGCGGGTTCAAATCCAGCCCAGGCCCGCCAAACAACAATGATGGCTGCAACCAAAAAATGGCCGGGCTTTGTGGCGGGCGCCTCTAGTCCCAGCTACATGGGAGGCAGAGGCAGGAGACTCGCTTGAGCCCAGGAATTGGAGGTTGCTGTGAGCTGTGATGCCACGGCACTCTGTTCAGGGTGACAGCTTGAGGCTCTGTCTAAAAAAAAAAAAAAAAAAAAAAAAAAAAATCTGCCCTCTCAGATGAAGTCATTAACCTTTTGGCTTCACCCTACAGGTTTAGCTTTCTTTCTTTCTTTCTTTCTTTTTTTTTTTTAGAGACAGTCTCACTTTCTTGCCCTCAGTAGAGTGCTGTGGCGTCACAGCTCACACCAACCACCAGCACTTGGGCTTAGGCGAATCTATCGCCTCAGCCTCTCAAGTAGCTGGGACTACAGGCGCCCACTATAACCCCTGGCTTTTTCTTTTCTTTTCTTTTTTTTTTTTTGTTATAATTGTCATTGTTGTTTGGCGGGCCCAGGCTGGATTCGAACCCGCCAGCTCTGGTGTATGTGGCTGGTGCCCTAGCTGCTTGAGCTATAGGCATTGAGCCTCCTATTTTTTATTTTTTTTCTAAGATAGTCTCACTCTGTCAACTTGGATAAAGTATCTTGGTGTCCTCACAGTTCACAGCAATGAGCAAACTCCTGGGCTCAAACAATCCTCTTGTCTCAGTCTTCCAACTAGCTGGGACTATAGGCACCCACCACTACACCTGGCTAGTTTTTCTGTTTTTAGTAGAGACCGTCTCACTCTTGCTCAGGCTGGTCTCAAACTTCTGAGCTCAAGCAATCCAACCACCTTGGCCTCCCACAGTGCGAGGATTACAGAAGTGAGCCAGTGTGCCTGCCCTATTTTTTGTTTTCTTTTTTTCATTTTTTTTTTTTTAGAGTCAGAGTCTCACTTTGTCGCCATTGGTAGAGTGCTGTGGTGTCACAGCTCACAGCAACCTCCAGCTCTTCAGCTTAGGCAATTCTCTTGCCTCAGCTTCCCGATGGGACTACAGGTGCCTACCACAACGCCCGGCTATATTTTTTTTTTTTTGTAGAGACAGAGTCTCACTCTATAACCCTCAGTAGAATGCTGTGGCATCACAGCTCACAGCAACCTCCAGCTCTTGGGCTTAGGCGATTCTCTTGCCTCAGTCTCCCAAGTAGCTGGGACTACAGGAGCCCACCACAACGCCCGGCTATGTTTTTGTTTGTTTTGCAGTTCAACTGGCGCTAGGTTTGAACCTGCCACCCTCAGTATATGGGGCTGCAGCCCTACTCACTGAGCCACAGGCACCGCCCTCTTTTTTCTATTTTTGGGAAAGACGGGGGTCTCACTCTTTTATTTGTTTGAGATAGTCTC
Source organism: Perodicticus potto (assembly GCA_963574655.1). NCBI lineage: Eukaryota > Metazoa > Chordata > Mammalia > Primates > Lorisidae > Perodicticus > Perodicticus potto. The sequence continues at coordinate 6,114 of CAUYRH010033387.1, read as the reverse complement.
ACTCAGTCGCCCTGTGTTGAGTACTGTTGGGTCATAGCTCACAGCAACATCAAACTCTTGGGCTCAAGTGATCCTCTTGCCTCAACCTCCTGGGTGCTGGGACTACAGGTGCCCACCACAATGCTTGGCTATTTTGTAAAGACGGGGTCTCCTCTAGGTCAGGCTGGTCTCAAACTCCTGACCTCAGGCAATCCATCAGGCTCAGCCTCCCAGAGTGCTGGGATTATCTCCTTTTATTTATTTATTTTTTTAGAGATAGAGTATCACTTTGTCACCCTCAGTAGAGTGTGGTGGCATCACAGCTCATAGCAACCTCCAGCTCTTGGGCTTAGGTGATTCTCTTGCCTCAGTGTCCTGAGTAGCTGGGATTACAAGTGCCTGCCACAATGCCCGGCTATTTTTTGGTTATAGTTGTCGTTATTGCTTGGCGGGCCTGGGCTAGATTCGAACCCACCAGCTCCGGTGTATGTGGCTGGCGCCTTAGCTGCTTGAGCTATAGGCGCCGAGCCGGATTATCTCCTTTCAATGGACACAAAGTAAGTAGATAATCTTAACCTCCTTTAAAGAAGGAGGCAACTGGCTCGACACCTGCACAGCACCTGGCTATTTTTTTTAGAGACAGGGTCTTGCTGTTCATCAGGTTGGTCTTGAATTTGTGAGCTGAGGCATGAACTAACCTTGTTCTAAGCCCCAGCCCTTGCCACCACACCATGGTACTGCCCTGCAATTACTTATTACAAAGAACCTCTGTGCGGTATACTTAAAAGTGGTAACAATGGTATATTTTATGTCATGTGCACTCTATCACATTTTAAAAAAATGTCTAAACTCAAACAATAGTTTGGACAGGAAATATTAGCTGACATGGCTTGGAACAATTATGATCTCACTTCTTACTGCTGGCACCATCCCAAATAACCACTCCAAGACCTGGATGTCCCAGTGGCGTCAGTGACCCGCACAGCCATAGTTGGTGTGATGAGTAGTGGTGCCTTTTACATGAGACCTCCAAGCCGTCTCAGCAGCCCAGAAGGGAGGTTGATAGATAAGGAAACTAGCTCAGAGAAGGCAACTTGCTCCAGATGTGTTTTTCTTCCCTATCTCTGCTCTGAGATGTGCAGAGCCTGCAACCACAGGTCAGAGCCCTTGCTGGGCCCTGGCCACTGGGGTTTGACAGTGGGGGGCTTATGAAATAGATCAGCTTTCTCCAAGCTATGAGAAGTCAGTGATCTAAGAAGCTCACAACACCCCGATGTCCACTTTTCTTTCCTGTTGGCAAGTGGGGCCCCAGGCCAACGCATTCTGCATGCTTACCTAAACCAAGCTTTGCAGAGTCCTATTGTTTGAAAAGCCTGTGCATTTCTGAAACAGCTCTGAAAAATGTTTGGTTCAATGTGAGCTCTGGGCCACAAGCCCTTGTTCTGACTTCCAGTTGCACACTTCCCTGAAGAGGTGAATATAGAACTATCTTAAGGCATTTATAAACTGCACACCTCCCAGCCCACACTGCCACCGCCTCGAGCCACTGCTCAGCATGCCGCCCACGTTTCTGGGAGAGATAGAATTGATATTATCTTTAGAAAAACCTCATGAGGCTCAGCGCTTATACCTCAAGCGGCTAGGGCACCAGCCACATAAACCAGAGCTGGCGGGTTTGAATTCAGCCCAGGCCTGCCAAACAACAATGACAATTACAACCAAAAAATAGCCAGGCATTGTGGTGGGCGCCTGTAGACCCAGTACTTGGAAGGCTGAGGCAAGAGAATCGCTTAAGCCCAGGAGTTGGAGGTTGCTGTGAGCTGTGATGCCACAACACTCTACCAGGGAGATAGCTTGAGGCTCTGTCTCAAAAATAAATTAAATTAAATTAAATTAAATTAAAAAAAAGAAAAACCTCATGAATCAGCCTGGCTCATGCCTGTGCAGTGGCTCATGCCTATAATTCTAGCTCTCTGGGAGGTTTAAGACCAGCCTGAGCCAGAGCAAGACCTCATCTCTAAAAAAATAGTTGGCCTGATGGCTTAGCGCCTGTGGCTTAAGTGGCTAAGGTACCAGCCTCATACACCTGAGCTGCCGGGTTCAAATCCAGCCTGGGTCCCCCAAACAACAATGAGGGCTGCAACTAAAAAATAGCCAGGTGTTGTGGCGGGCGCCTGTGGTCCTAGCTACTTGGGAGGCGGAGGCAGGAGAATCGCTTGAGCCCAGGAGTTTGTGAGCTGTGAGCTATGATGCCATAGCACTCTTCTGAGGGCAACAAAGTGAAACTCTGTCTCAAAAAAAAAAAGAAAAGAAAGAAGAAATACAAATGACTTTAGACACCATGGCACTGCCCTGCAATGGCATATCACAAGAGTGGTTGTGTATGAAGAGCGGTTGGGGTGTGGTGCAGCCGGGTGGAGATCTTAGCGTGTCTGAATGCTCTGCCACAGACAGCACTCAGGAGGATACTCTGTGGTGAGGGCTAGGCCTCATCCCCTCCCTTCATCTCTCTGCATTCTATGGCAATGCAGTCTGCAGTTATCTGCAACCACCTGAGGCTCATGGCTCAGGATAGAGTGATCCTGTGCCAGACTTGTTTGGACCTGACTGCCTTGAATGTTACCTTGGCTCTGGAAAAGTTCGCTGAGTAAATAAGCAAGAATGGAGAAAATACCTGCCTTAAAGAATTATATGGAAACCATACTATTACAGAGAACTAAAGGATGATGTATATAAATGAGCCTGCTTATTTCCAGACAATCCTAACTGAGGGACTGACAGTATTGATGGGGCTTCTGCCGTGAGCCAGGAGCTGTGCTAATCTCTTTATAAATTATTTAATTGGACGGCACCTGTGGCTCAGTGGGCAGGGCGTTGGCCCCATATACCGAGGGTGGAAGGTTTGAACCTGGCCCCGGCCAAAATGAAAAAAAAAAATGGCCAGGCCTTGTGGTGGACACCTGTCATCCCAGCTGCTCGGGAGGCTGAGGCAGGAGAATTGCCTAAGCCCAGGAGTTAGAGGTTTCTGTGAGCTGTGACCCCACGGCACTCTAACGAGGGTGATAGAGTGAGACTCTTGTCACTAAAAAAAAAAAAAAAAAAATTATTTAATCTTCACATTGGTATTATCTTCATTTTGCGTCCAAGGAGCTAAAGTAATAGGAAATAATAAGTAACTTGTTTAAAGTCAGAGGGCCAAAATTAAACCCAGTAGTATTAAGTACATTCACATTATTTTCTTTTTGTTTTGCAATAGATTCTCACTGGGTTGCCCTGGGTGGAGAGCGAAGGTATCATCATAGCTCAAAGCAACCTCAAACTCCTGGGCTCAGGAGACTCTCTTGTCTCAGCCTCCCAAGTAGCTGGGACTACAAGTGCCCAGCACCCCGCCAGGTTAATTTTTCTGTTTTTAGTAGAGATGAGGTCTTGCTCAAGCAATCCACCTGCCTTGGCCTCCCAGAATGCTAGGATTATAGGCCTGAGCCACTGTGCCGGCCAAGTACAAAGTATATTCACATTATTACACAACCAATCACCAGAACTTTTTCATCCTGCATGACGGAAATGTAATACCCATTAAACAGCTCCACATTTCCCATCCCCCAGTAACAACCATTTTATTTTCTGTTTCTATGAATTTGACTTGAACACACACACACACACATATATATTTTTTAGACAGAGTCTCACTTTGTCGCCCTCGATAGAATGGCGTGGAGTCACAGCTCACAGCAACCTCCAGCTCTTAGGCTTAGGAGATTCTCTTGCCTCAGCCTTGCAAGGAGCTGGGACTACAGCTATTTCTATTTTTTTGTTGCAGTTTGGCTGGGGCTGGGTTCAAACCCACCACTCTCGGTATATGGGGCTGGTGCCCTAATCACCGAGCCACAGGCGCTGCATTGAACATATATTTTTAAATCAGGAAAACCTGTGGGCAACTGAATCTTAATCTTACATGTTATTATAAATATTCCAGAGAAGGCCTGTTTCACACTAGAGTAGCAAAGATAAGTATTAGTCATGGTTGGGGTGGAGTCACACCCTCCCCAGCCTTAGTTTGAGTAATTTTCAACAGCCTGATTTATTCTCCTTTGGCAACTGGAGAGACCGGTGGGGCAGCTGTTTGTGGCACAGAAGTGGGTGGCGAGAGACTTGCTCATCTCTGAGGGCCCAGCTTTGCATCCACACCAGCCACATGCTATCCGCCTGCTCCAGAGCTTATGGGCCTGAAGTCTGGCAGTGGAATTTGCGCTTCCATTATTAGTTAACCTCGAAAGATATTAAGTATGGTAAATTCACACGTCTGTGCGTTTAGTGTATCTCATGTTGAGATAATGTGGCTTTTTAATTACCTGATCTGAATGGATACTTGTCCTAGGACTGGCCTGGCCATGTTAAATTGTGTTTGCAAAAACTCAACTTCCCTTGCAGGTGTGTCTTGAGTGAAAGTGTCAGTGGGCTGAGTGAGAGGGAAGAGGAAGTGAAACTTCTTGTCCCACACGACTCACACGTCGCTCACATCCCCATGCCTGGACTTGTAAGTCTGGATGATCTGCTTCTCCCACACCATCTCTCCCTTGCTCCAGCCAAAATGGGTTTTTTTTCTGTTCCACACACACTCAGGATTGCTGTGTGCTAGGGACACCCCGTTCCCTCTGTGTGGACACTCAGTCTTGCAAAGCTGATTCCTTCTCAACCCTTATCTCTCATACCAAATGCCATCTCTGTAAAGAAGCCCTAATCACTGAGCCACAGGCGCCGCCCTCATATACTGAGGGTGGTGGGCTCAAGCCCAGCCCTGGCCAAACTGCAACAAAAAAATTAACCGGGTGTTGTGGTGGGCGCCTGTAGTCCCAGCTACTCCGGAGGCTGAGGCAAAAGAATCTCCTAAGTCCAGGAGTTGGAGGTTGCTGTAAGCTGAGTGACACCACGGCCCTCTACCAAGGGCGATAAAGTGAGACTGTCTCTACAAAAAAAAAAAACAAAAGCCTTCCTCTGCAACTGCTTGGTTTTTATTTTCACAAAAACCTGACCCTGAGACAAGAAATTGGATATAAGGCTTGGCACCTGTATGTAGCACAGTGGTTACAGTGCCCCTTGCACTGAGGATGGCGGGTTCAAACCTGGCCTGGGCCAGTTAAACAATAACAACCGCAACAACAAAAAAAAAAACTGGGTGTTGTGTCGGGCACCTGTAGTCTCACCTACTTGGGAGGCTGAGGCAAGAGAATCACTAAAGCCCAAGAGTTGGAGGTTGCTGTGAACTGTGACATCACAGCACTCTACTGAGGGCGACATAGTAAGACTCTGTCTCAAAAAAAAGAAAAAAAGAAATTGGATATAAGTTGCTTATTTGGAAGGTGATCTCAAGAGTGAGTCGAGGGAGATGGGTAAAGGATAAGAAAAAGAAGTCAGAAACAGCAGGCCCATAACATGTCACATTGGGAGCGGGCAACCACTGTGGACAGCTGAGTCTCATCCCCACACCAACTCCTGAGAAGCTGGAGGGAGCTAGCCTCAGACTAGTCCCAACAATGCCTACAGAGGTGTGTTGGAGTAATTCGTTAGGCTGCACATTTGCTCTATGTGTTTTTCTGTATCTGCATTTTTTTTTTTTGTAGAGACAGAGTTTCACTTTATCACCCACAGTAGAGTGCGGTGGCGTCACACAGCTCGCAGCAACCTCTGACTCCTGGGTAGGCGATTCCCTTGCCTCAGCCTCTCGAGTAGCTGGGACTATAGGCGCCTGCCACAACACCTGGCTATTTTTTTGTTGCAGTTTGTCCAGGGCCGGGTTTGAACCCACAACCCTCAGTATATGGGGCTGGCGCCCTGCCCACTGAATCACAGGTGCCGCCCCTGTACCTGCATTTTACAATACATTTTTTTTTTTTTGGCTCGGCGCCTGTGGCTCAACGAGCTAAGGCATCAGCCACGTACACCTGAGCTGGCGGGTTCGAATCCAGCCCGGGCCCGCCAAACAACAATGACGGCTGCAACCAAAAAATGGCCGGCGTTGTGGCGAGTGCCTGTGGTCCCAGCTACTTGGGAGGTGGAGGCAGGAGACTCGCTTGAGCCCAGGAATTGGAGGTTGCTGTGAGCTGTGATGCCATAGCACTCTATCCAGGGTGACAG